>JAQZBX010086735.1:0-12957 GCA_029593785.1 Cabassous unicinctus | reverse complement strand
CAATCTTTTGTTACATGTACTAAAATTCATTTAACCAGTCTCTCCATTGCTGGACTGTTTAGATGTTTTCCAGTCTTTCACCATCACCAACAGGGCTGCTGTGAATACCCTCGTTAGGTTGTTCTTCATGAGTCTGGTGCAGCAGAGGCACAGTCTGACCTCGTAGGCGTGATTGCTGCTTCTTAGTTTCCTTGGTGCTCCTAATTATCCCTTCCTGGCAACAGGCTCATGTGCCCCGTGACCCCCGAGTCATACACAGAGTTCAGAGACACCATTTCAGGAAGGACCTAGTGAAGAGGATCATGACTGCATGCTTTGTTCTCTGCCACAGTGGCTTCTAAACAGGTGCAGCTCTCCAGCTGTCCGTTGACAGCAAGATTGACCTTCTTCACACGTAATCATTTAGAGGGGGCTCAATGCCAAAGTGGCTCCTAGGACTTCTAATGATTCTATCAGCATGTTTGGAAGGAAACTTTAACATTTAGTGAAGAGCACATTCTTCATGTGAAGCAGCTCATCCATGATGGTGTTAAGTCTAGAGGCTTCACCCTTTGAGGACTAAAAGGCTTTTCTATTGAAAATGATCGGAGGCGAACTTTTGGAGTGATATCTTTTCCAAATACTTAACACAGAAACTTGTGTCTTCCCACTGCTGTATTTTAAAAAAGAAATGAATTTGAGACTACGTTTGTTTTGAGTTTGGAAACCGTTTTTCAATTAAATATGTATTATTCCATCACGTTGTGCTGGTTGGATAGCTCAGTGTCACTAACTTAAATTCTGTTTAATAGATCCTGGAAAAATAAAGAATATCTACCATGAGGATGAAACCCTAGATCCTTTGTGTTCTTTTTTTCTTTTGTTATGCAGAAAGAGCTTAACATAAAAATAATTGTGATACTGTTATATAGTTTAGAAATGTGGCAGAGCTGGTTTGGATGCCCCCTCCTTTTTTTTTTTTCCCTTAGTGGCCCTTCTTATCCAATCCAGAAATGTGATAAGCAGAATTTGTAAAACCACTATCATTGACAGCTGGATGAATGCTGAGGTTGTCTGGGAATGAAGTCTATATATATTTCAGAGACCCACCCATTCCTGACCTGAGGCATTGAGAAGCTCAAGAAGGCTTAGCACGTTCAGCCACTTGCTGTTTTTACTTGTGAGCAAATTCAATTTCCTGAATTGCATGAGTCTGTCATTGCTCTATAAGAAAACAAAAGAAAGACACAAATCCCATTTCAGTCCAAAAAAAGCTACTGATTGATAGAAATGACTGGAGGCTTTACCCTTGAGACTAGAATCAGGCCAGGGAAATATGTCCCAAGGTCAGCTGAGGCAGATGTTTTGGATAGGAACCTTCCCAGACTGTTTATATTTACAGGGAGACTTTTGTGTTGAGCACCCATCACCCCCTTGTTCACAGCTCAAACTATGCTTTTAATCTCCCAGGCCTGGCACTCTCTGTTTCTGCTACTTGATCTTACTGAAATCTGGGAGGAGGAACCAGGCTTTTTGTATGGTCTGGGGATAACCAGGAGTCACGTTTAGTGACAGTAATACTCGGCTAACAGTCACTTCTAGTTAGTTTCTAATTTATTTTTAGCTTGGTGAGAGATGTAATAAAGTCAACCTTAGGATCCTTATGCTAAATTGAGTAAAGAAGTCAACTCTCCTTAGAATTATGAAGAAGTTGTTGTAAAGGTTTGTGAAGGAGACTCTTGGGCTGATTGTGCTTCCCCTAAGTAAGAGCGCTTGTGTATGAAATTAAAGACAGCTTTGCCTTCAGCCCCTCTGAATGAAAAGATGCGTGGCTGAGGATTACCTGGTTAGGTGTTTATACCAAACACACCAAAACACGCGGTGCTGTCTGTGGGAATCATCCAATATTTCTTGACCTTATTCTCCCTTAGGAGAATGGGTGCTGTCATAACCTGGAATGTTGGTCAACTTTTGGGTCCTAATGCTCTACTGACCAGGCCGTCCACTTACTCTGCTAAGGAAAAACTTAGACTCGTAATTTAATTAAGAATGTTAGACTGTCATTTTTAGCCCAGGAGAACACATTTGTGTTCCATTAGATTAACACATGCCTGTTTAGGAGCCTCCTCTACAAAGAGAGAGTTTCTTTAGGGATGGAATTGTCAACACTTGAGACCAATTGTGGGGTTTCTTTCCTCTCCCTATCACTTTAAGAAAATGTCATGAGCACATCACAGCCACACTCTTTTTCAGCATCTGTGGGTGCTTCCCCAGACAGCCTTCTTACCTCCCTTTCATCAGAGCTAGGACTTTGCCTTCAAACATTTTTGTGGAAACTTTCCGCATTTCTTTGGAGCTCTGTCCTACTTGATATCCTAACGAATTTCTGTCACATAGAGAATGGATCTCCATCCTGAAGGCTCATTGTTTTGTCACCATTTTCTTAGTTTATACAGAAAACTGAAAATCTCAATGGAATGACAAGAAAGATACAACCTTTAATGGGGAATTAAGCCTATTTATTTCACAGATGCCTGTTGGTCTGCACTGTGTGCCAGGGAGGAGGTGGCTGAGATGAAATACAAAGTCCCTGGCTCAAGAAGCACACAGTCCAGCTAACCATGGAGGACGTGGCTAATAACCTGGTTTCCTTCCTATGTTCAGTCAAATCCATCTTGGGAATAAGAAATTGGGTGACCTGGTACCTTCTCTGGGCATCCAGGTCTCAGGCAAGGGAAGAAATATTGAAAGTGAGGAGATAGAAAACTAATAGCAGCAAAGATTCCTTTTAGCTGGTGTTCTCCCTTCACTCTAGGACCTCTCTCCACCTTCAGCCTCCTGGACCCACCTTTGACAGGTCTATTCATGGCTCTTTACCCCCATTCTCCATTTAAATCAAGGAGTCTATTTGATATCTGTTACAATGATCTCTAAATTATTTCAATATGCGTAAAAGTCCTTAGGAAGAGATGTAAATAGCCACAATTTCAATGAAGAAAGGAGTTAATATTTATTCAATGTTAGGTCTTTATTTTTTTTAAATCAAAGATTGTCCTACAATTCCACTTCACATTGTAATGATCAACAAAAATAATATAAAATCTTAGGTAAGTTGTAGGACAATTATCCAGCTTGATTCTGGCAGAGCAAATTTCCCAGTTCCTCTTAAATACCATTCTTCCTAGGTTGGTGCCTACATGGATCTTTTTGACTCAGGAGATGAAAAACCTGTCAGGCTAATTCCTTATACTGTTGCTCTCGAGTGCTACAAAGTGGGACTGTCAGCCTTATTTCTTTTCTTCTAGTTTTTCATTCTCCTCTTCCTACAGGTGGATTTTTAAGAATTTTACCACTTTCACATCAATACATAGTGTATCTCAGATTGCTATACAGCTGCTACCAAAAAAGGGACTTGTTTTTCAATAAAGTTAGTTTTGATAAATATATAAAGACCTGCAATGTATTTGGTTTTCCTTCATATTAAAAAGTTTATTTTTTAAAAAAACTAATTTATTGTTTTAAAAAAACGATCATGAAAGATGATGCCATGTGTAAGGCTATAAAGTAAGATGTGAAAATCTGCCTTTGTATTTCTTCAGGGTACCACTTTTAACCATATATCCTTGTAGATATTTGTCTATCCATTTATGAATACACATTTTTATACATATTTTCCTTTGGCTTTTTTCTCTTTCAAACATATGATTATCTTTTTTTTTTTAAAGATTTATTTATTTTATTTTATTTATGCCCCCCCTTGCTGCTTGTGCTGCTGTGTCCATTCGCTGCGTGTCTTCTCTGTGTCTGCTTATCTCCCCCTTGCTGTGAGGTCTTGCCTCATCAGCCCACGGCGCTGTGCGAGCCGGCCTGCCCTCACAAGGAGGCGCCGGGAAGCGAACCCGGGGCCTCTCATATGGTAAATGGGTGCTCTATCCATTGCGCCACACCGGCTTCCTGCCGTGAGGTTGCTGCATCAGCCCACCGCACCGCTCAGGCCGGCATGCCCTCACAAGGAGGCCTCGGGACGTGAACCCGGGCCTCCCATATGGTAAACGGGGGCTCTATCCACTGAGCCACACCCGCTTCCCTATGATTATCCTTTAAATCAAGAGTTTTCAGGGAAGTGGATGTGGCTCAAGCAGTTGGGTGCCTGCCTACCATACGGGAGGTTCCATATTTGGTTCCCGGTGCCTCTTAAAGACGATGAGCAAGACAGCAGGCTGGTGCTGGGAGCTGATGCAAGAAGATGACACAACAAGATGGTGCAACGAAGAGACAGAACAAGGAAACACAATGAGAGACACAACAAGCAGGGAGTGGAGGAGGTCAAGCAATTAGGCACCTCCCGCAGGTGGGGTGAGAAGAAACTAAATAAAATAAATCTTAAAAAATTAAAAGAGTTTTGAATGTCAAATCTATTGACATTTGGGGCCTGAATATTCTTTGTTTTTGGGGGCTGTCCTGCACTGTAGGGTGTTTAGCAGGATCCCTGGCCTTCACCTACTTGAGGCCAGTAGCAGTCCCCCAGTTGTGACAACCCAAAATGGCTCCTATATAACCAATTGTCCCCTGGGACAGTTGAGAACCACATAACCTAGATTATTCTCTAGTTCTCTTTCAAGTGACGTTTACTTCCACATACTACCCATTTCAGCCACAATTACATTTATAAATCAGCAGTGTTAATTATACTCATTATAAAGTGTTACTCTCAACTCTATTATGTTCCGCACTTTTACATTTAACCTTATTAATAATGCTACATATATTAAGCATCAGCTCCCATTCTCAACCCCCCTTCCATCTCCTAGTAACTTTATCCTCCAGAGTTTACGTCCATGAGTTTATTCATTGTATATAGTTCATATTAGTGAGACCATACAATAATTGTCCTTTTGTATGTGGCTTTTTTCACTCACCATAATATCCTCTACGTTCATCCATGTTGTCATTATGCATCCCAATTTCATTTCTTCTTACAGGTGAGTAGTATTCCATTGTGTGCATATGCTACATTTTGTTATCTATTCATTGCTTGATGGACACTTGGACTGTCCATATTTTAGCAATTGTCAATAATGCTGCTATGAACATCAGTGTGCAAACATCAGTTTGCGCCCTTGCTTTCAGTTCTTTTGAAGGTGTATCTAGTAGCAGGATAGCTGGATCATACGGAAGTCCTATATTCAGCTTCTTGAGGTATTGCCAAACTGTCTTCCACAGAGGCTGCACCATTCTCCATTCCCATCAACAGTGAAGGAGTGTTCCTGTTTCTCCACTTCCTTTCCAGCAGTTGAGGTTTTCTGTTTTTTTTTTTTTTTTTTTTTTTTTTTTTTTTAAATAATGGCCATTCTTTAAGGTGTGAAATAGTATCTTATTATAGTTTTGATCAGCATTTCCCTAATAGCTAGTGATGTTGACCATTTTTTTCCTGTGATTTCTCATTATTTGTATTTCCAAAAATACAAAAATGGAGAAATGTCTTTTCATGTCTTTTGCCCATTTTTTCAATTGGGAAGCTTGTCTTTTTATCATTGAGTTGTATGATCACTTTATATAACATGGATATCAAACCCTTATTGGATATGTGGTTTCCAAATATTTTCTCCCATTGAGTAGCTGCCTTTTACTTTCTTGACAAAGTCTTTTGAAGAATAAAAGTGTTTAATTTTGAGGAAGTCCCATTTATCTATTTTTTCTTTGTTCCTCATTCTTTGGATGTAAGGTTTAAGAAACTGTTGCATACCACAAGATCTTGAAGATGTTTTCCTACATTTTCTTCTAGAAGTTTTAGTTAGGTCTTTGATCCATTTTGAGTTCATTTTTATCTAAAGTGTGGGGTAGGGGACCTCTTTTTTCCTTTTGGATATGGATATCCAGTTCTCCTAGCACCATTTGTTGAATAGATTGTTCTGGCCCAGCTGGATGGGCTTAATAGTGTTGTCAAAAACCACCTGACCATCGATGTGAGGGTGTATTTCTGAGTTCTGAATTTAGTTCCACTGGTCCATCTATATATCTTTATGCCAGTACCATGTTGTTTTTACTACTGTAGTTAAGTAATATACTTTAAAGTCTGGAAGTAAGAGTACTCCAATTTCATTCTTCTTTTTAAATACATTTTTTGTATATTCGGGGTCCCTTACCGTTCCAAATAAATTTGATAATTGGCTTTTCCATTTCTGCAAAAAAGGCTTTTGGGAATTTTATTGGGATTGCGTTGAATCTGTAAATCAGTTTGAGTAGAATTGACATTTTAACCATATTGCATCTTCCGGGCCATGAACATGGAATGTCCTTCCATTTATTTAAGTCTTCTTCAGTTCCTTTATCAATGTTTTGTAATTTTCTCAATACTGGTCCTTTATGTCCTTGGCTAGGTTTATTCATAAAAATTTATCCTTTTAGTCACTATTACAAATGGAACTTTTTTTCTGATTTCCTCCTCAGATTGCTCATCAGTAAATTATAGAAATGCTGTTGATTTTTGCATATTAATATTGTATCCCGCCACTTGGCTGAACTTGTCTTTAAGTTATAGTAGCTTTGTTGTGGATTTTTCAGGGTTTTCTAGATATATGATCATAGCATAAGCCAAAAGCGAAAGTTTTGCTTCTTCCTTTTCTATTTGGGTGCCTTTTATTTCTTTATCTAGCCTAATTCCTCCAGCAAGAACTACTAGCACAATATTGACTAACACTGGTGATAGTGGGCATCCTTGTCTTGTTCCTGATGTCAAACTTTCACCATGGAGTACAATGCTAGTTGTAGATTTTCATATACGTACTTTACCATATTGAAACTTCCTTCTTTTCCTGTCTTTTGGAGTGTTTTTATCAAGAAAAGGTATTTTGTTAAATGCCTTTTCTGCATCAATGGAGAGGATCATGTGATTTTTCATCTTCAATTTATTAATGTTGTTTATTACAGTAATGATTTTCTTGGGTATGAATATTTTCTAGGTGTATGAATAGTTGCTATATTTATTTCTTCCTTGTAAATTGCCTCTTTTATTAACATATAATGACCTTCTTCATCCCGTATAACAGTTTTGATTTAAAATCTGTTTTGTCCGATATTATTATTGCTACTCCAGATCTTTTTTTGGTTACTATTTCTGTGGAATATCTTTTTCCAAACTTTCACAATGCTGTTTTGACCAAGGTAGCTTTGTAGTATACAAGTACAGGCAGTGAAATTCATCCACGCATTCTTTTTCAGAATGCTTTTGCCTATTCGGTGCTCTTTCCCTTCCAAATAAATTACTTTATTTCTGTAAAGTAGGCTGTTAAAATATTGATTGGTATTGCATTGAATCTATAAATCAGTTTGGGTAGGATTGACATCATCATGATATTTAGTCATCCAATCAATGAACATGGAATGTCTTTCCATTTGTTTATGTCTTCTTTGATTTCTTTTAGCAGAGTTTTGTAGTTTTCTCATTATAGGTCCTTTACATCTTTGGTTAAATTGTTTCATAGTTATTTGAGTCTTTTTGTTGCTATTGTAAATGGAATTTTCCCCTGATTTCCTCCTCAGATTGTTCAATACTAGTGTACAGAAACATTACTGATTTTTGCGTGTTGATTTTGTATCCTGCCACTTTGCTGAACTCGTTTAATAGCTCAAGTAGGTTTATTGTAGACATTTCAGATTTTTCTAAATGTAGAATCATGTCATCTGCAAATAGTGAGAGTTTTACTTCCTCTTCTCCTATTTGGATGCCTTTTATTTTATTTTATTTTTTCTTCTCTGATTGCTCTAGCTAGAACTTCTAGTACAATGTTGAATAACAGTGGTGAAAGTAGGCATCCTTGTCTTGTTCCCAAACTTTGAGGGGAAGCTTTCAACCTTTCCCCACTGAGCACAACACTGGCTGTGGGTTTTTCATATATGCCCTTTATCATATTGAGAAACTTCCTTCTATTCCTATCTTTCAAATTGTTTTCATCAAGAAAGAATGCTGGATTTTGTCTAATGCCTTTTCTGCATGTATTTTTTTTTCCCCTTCAGTTTCATAATGTGGCGTATTACATAATTATCTTATGTTGAACCACCATTGCATACCAGGAATATATCCCACTTGGTCATGGTGTATAATTCTTTAAAAATGCTGTTGGATTCTATTTGCAAGTATTTTGTTGAGAATTTTTGCATCTATCTTCATTAGAGAGATTGGTCTGTAATTTTCTTTTTTGTAGTATCTTCATCTGGCTTTGGTATTAGGATGATGTTGGCTTCAAAAATGTGTTATGTAATTTTCCCTCTTCTTCAATGTTTTGGAAGAGTTTAGACAGGATTGGTGTTAATTCTTCTCGAAATGCTTGGTAGAATTCACTCTTAAAGCCATCTGGTCCTGGACTTTCCTTTTTTGGAGATTTTTGATGACTGTTTCAATGTCTTTAAATGTGATTGGTTTGTCAAATTCTTGTGTTTCTTGTGGAGTCAATGTAGGTTGTATATTATTAGGAATTTGTCCATTTCATCTCAGTTGTCTTATTTGCATACAGTTTCTCATAATATCTTCTTATGATCCTTTTTATTTTTGTGGGGTCAGGCATAACATCCCCCCTTTCATTTCTGATTTGATTTATTTGCAGCTTCTCTCTCTTTTTCTTTGTTAGTCTAGCTAGGGGTTTGTCAATTTTATTGATCTTCTCAAAGAACCAGATATTTTTGGTTTGTTGATTTTCTCTATTTTGTGTGTTTTTATTATTTTCTTTATTTTTTAAAGTACATTTTTATTGAAGTATATCATTCATACATGAACATGCAGAAACAATAAGTGTATAGTAAACATTGTGAACTTACAAAAATAAACATGCATAACATCATACAGGGGTCACATACATCACCCCTCCACCAACACCATGCATTGTTGTGAAACATTTGTTACAAACTATGCAAAAGCATCGTCAAAATATTACTACTAATTCTAGTCCATATCTTACATTTGGTGTTTTTCCCCAAATCCACCCTATTTTTTGAAAATATGTTTTTATTACACAGACTGTAAACTTACAAAACAATATGCACATATGTAGAATTCCCATGTAACACCCCTTCACCAACACACCACACCGTGATGGAACATTTGTTACAGATTATGAGATAATATCATCAGGCTATTACCACCAACCATGGTCCATACCAAACATTTAGCACACTTTTTCCATACACCTCCATTATCAACACAGTACATCTTTGACATTGATGCAAGAATATTAAAGCATTGCTGTTAAAAACAGTCTATAGGTCACACCAATTGTAGTTTTCCAATGCTTCTCCATATTCCCACCACCCTGCAATAGTGATATACATCTGCTCTAGCTCACAGAAGGACACTCTTGCATTTGTACCCTCAACCACAGTTCTCATCCACCTCTGGGTTCACTGTGTTATTCAGTCCCTAGATTATTTAGCTTTCTTTCAAATGACATTTACTTCCCCAGACTGCCCTTTTCAGCCACAATCCCATTTATAAACCATCTGCTACTCACTATAATGTGTTACCATCAACTCCATCCATTTCCACACTTTTACAGTCAAGTTAATGAAAACGTCTACATACATTAAACATCAGTAGTTCTTTTCAACCCTTCTCTTATCTCCTAATAACCTATACTCTAGATTTTAACTTCATGTGTTTATTATTCATATTTAGTTCATATTAATGAGACCGTGCAATATTTTTCCTTTTGTGTCTGGCTTACTTCACTTAGTATAATGTCTTTAAGATTCATTTATGTTATCATATTTGTCCCAATTTAATTTCTTACTGCAGCATAGTATTCCATCATATGTAAATACCATATTTTGTTTATCTATTCATTGGTTGATGGACACTTGGGTTGTTTCTGTCTTTTGGCAATTGTGAATAACGCCACTATGAACATTGGTGTGCAGATGTCTTTTCGTGTCATAGTTTTTAGTTCTTCTGGATATATTCCTAGTAGAGGAATTGCTTGATCATATGGCAGTTCTATATTTAGCTTCCCGAGGAACCGCCAAACTGTCTTCCACAGAGGCTGCACCATTTTACAATCCCACCAACTGTGAAGGAATGCTCCTATTTCTCCACATCCTCTCCAGCCCTTATTGTTGTCTGTTTTTTTTAAATAATGGCCATTCTGTGGGGTGTTAGATGATATTTCATTGTTGTTTTGATTTGCATTTACCTAATAGCTAGTGATATGGAACATTTTTTCATGTACTTTTTGGCCATTTTGTATTTCCTCTTTTAGAAATGTCTATTTAAATCTTTTGCCCATTTTTTAATTGGATTGCTTGCTCATTTATTGTTGAGGTGTATGATTTCTTTATATAATATAGAATGGAAATAAAAATCTTATTGGATATGTGGTTTCCAAATATTTTCTCCCATTGAGTGGGCTGCCTTTTCACCTTCTTGATGAAGTCCTTTGAATCACAGAAGTGTTTAAGTTTGAGGAGGTCCCATTTATCCATGTTTTCTTTTGTTACTCATGTTTTCGATGTAAGGTTTAAGAATCCACACCTATCACCAGGTCTTGAAGATGTTTCCCTACATTTTCTTCTAGGAGCTTTATGATACTTGCTTTTATATTTAGGTCTTTGATCCATTTTGAGCTAATTTTTATTTAAGGTGTAAGATGGGGGTCTTCTTTCTTCCTTTTGGCTATGGATATCCAGTTCTCCCAGCACACATTTATTGAACAGACTGTTCTGTCCCAGGTGGGTATGTTTGATGTCAAGGCTTGTCAAAAGTCACTTGGTCATAGATGTGAGGGTCTGTTTCTGAACCATCAATTTGGTTCCCTTGGTCTATGTGTCTGTCTATATGCCAATACCATGGTGTTTTTACCACTGTAGCTAGGTAATATGATTTAAAGTCTGGAAGTGAGGGTCCTCCAACTTTACTTTTCCTTTTTAAGATATTTCTGGCTATTCAGGGCCTCCTACCCTTCGAGATAAATTTGATAATTGTGTTTTCCATTTGTTTAAAAAATGATGGTGGAATTTTTATTGGGATTGCATTGAATCTGTATATCAATTTGGGTAGAAGTGACATCTTAATGATATTTAGTCTTCCAATCCATGAACATGGAATGTTCTTCCAATTATTTAGGTCTTTTTAAAATTTCTTTTAGCAATGCATTATAGTTTTCTGAATACAAGTGCTTTACATCCTTGGTTAAGTTTATTTCTAAAAATTTGATTCTTTTAGTTGCTATTGTAAATGGAATTTTTTTCCTGACTTCCTCCTCAGATTGCACATTACAATTGTATAGAATGTTCTCCAGGAGGCTGTGTATGCTCTAAATCAGTATCCACTTTATGGTGCTGTTTCTCCCATAACCAGGATTCATGGGCCCAGGGATCAAGGGGTAGAAATGGGAGTGGTACCACTCACTATAACCCCTAGTCATCCACTAGGAAAATTTTTGCTTCCTGTCCCTGCAACCTTAAGCTCTGCTGGTCTACAGGTCTTAGTTCCAAAAGGAGGAATGCTTCCACCACTGAACGCAACAATGATTCCATTGAACTGGAAGGTAAGACTGCCACCTGGGATCCTCTTACTTCTGAATCAACAGGCAAAGAAGGAAATTACTGTACTGGCTGGGGTGAATGATCTTGACTATCAAGGGGAAATAGGACTGCATTACATAATGAGGGTAAAGAAGAGTTTGCCTAGAATACAGGAGATCTTCTAGGGCATCTCCTAGTACTGCCATGCCCTGTGATTAAAGTCAATGGAAAATTGCAACAAACGAATCCAAGCAGGACTAACAATGGCCCAGAATCTTCAGGAGTGAAAGTTTGGGTCACCCCACCAGGCAAAGGACCACGGCCAGCTGAAGTGCTTGCTGAGTGTGACGGGAACATGGAATGGATAGTGGAAGAAGATAGTGATAAATATGAACTTCAACCATGTGACCAGTTACAGAAACAAGACTGTAATAGTCATGAACCTTTCTCCCTTGTTTCATTATGAGTATGATTGTATATGTACACAAAATGAATTTGTTTTCTTCCCCAGCCTTTTCCCCTATCATATGAAAAGTTGTATTATTTTCATGTCATGCTATTTAAGGATGTCAAGTTTAAGAGTGAGTATTACCCAAGGACTTGCACCCTATTCTGTAGGGAATTAATGCGTTTCCAGTTGTACGCAGGCGAGTTGAACATTGTTAGGCAGAAATATATATGTATGGTTGTCTGTTATTGTTTTTACTTAGAGACCAAGTATGGTTTAAGGTAGTGTGTATGGTTGCCAAGCTGACAAGTGGTAGAATGTGATGGTTAGGCTAATGTGTCAACTCGGCCAGGTAATTGTGTCGAGGTGTTTGGTCCAGGGAGCACTGGGCTAATTGTAATATAAGAACATTTATGGGGAAGCAGCTGTGGCTCAAGTGGTTTGGCTCCGCTTACCATATGGGAGGCCCCGGGTTCGATTCCCAGGGCCTCCTGGTGAAGGCAGGCCGGCCGACGGCCCGTGCGGCGCAGTGAGCTGGCACAACAAGATGATGCAACAAAGGGAGACAACCAGACACAGAAAAACACACAGCAAATGGACACAGTGAGCACAAGCAGCAAGAGGGAGATAAATAAATAAATAAAATAAATCTTAAAAAAAACAAAACATTTATGGACTTTGGTCACCAGTGAGTTTACTGGGTGGATGGCTGATTACATCTGCATCAATCAGGGAGATTGCATCATTAATGGGTGATGCTTTTATCCAATCAGTTGAATACCTTAAAAGGGGAAGTGATTTCAACATTCAGAGAGAATTTCACAGCTCGTCTTTGGGCAGCCAACGTCCCCCAGAAACTTATCAAGGACCTTCATTGGACTTTCATTGGAGCCCCTGGTTTGCAGCCTGCCTGTGGAACCTGAACTTATGCATCCCCACAGTCATGTGAGAGACTCTTATAAAATCTCATATTATTGACATATCTCCTGTTGATTCTGTTTTCCTAGAGAACCCTGACT
>JAQZBX010086734.1:0-12959 GCA_029593785.1 Cabassous unicinctus | reverse complement strand
CATTGAGAATGAGGACAGTGAGGCCATCCTCCCCTCTCACAATTGACCCTACAACCTCTCCTGGGGCCTTGGACAGGCTGCCTGCCTCAACTGGCAGAAATGCTGCTGCCACCAGCCATGAGCTGTGATTGGAGATGTGAATCCCAGCTCCAACTCCTTCTGGGTGTGTGACTTGGGTGAGCTGCCTGGCCTCCCTGAGCCTGGTGGGTCATCTGTAAAGTGCAGGTGAGAACTGCACCCATGAAGATGCAGGGCTACCTCCTGTTACTGTGGTGCTCTCTGCCTCACCTTCCCCAACCTGGAACCATGAAAGCTTACTAACATTTCTGTCCTCCTTTGAACCCCTCCCTTCTCTGTGAAGAAGGCCTCACAGTTTGTCATCATTCCATTTCCATATGAGAAGACATAGCCTTAAGAGGGCAATGGATTTCCCCTGGCTGCATGGGGAACTGGGAGCATTGCTGTCTCCATCCTCTCAGTGTCAGGCCCTGTCCAAGCTGAAGTCACCCCATCATCAACCACCACTGACCAGGGTTCAATACCTGCCCTCACAGTGTGTAGCCAGAAATGCTGCCAGAAGAGCCACAGAGAGAGAGGTAATTGGAGTCTCTGGAAGCCTATATGAGCAACCCCTCCTGCCTCAACCCCTGGAACCTCTGTCCCACAATCTCTGCCCAAGACCATGCTAAATGTTGCTCCTACCCCAAACACCCTCTCAGGAAGTTCCTCCTGAAGAGACCTTTCTCTAATGCACCCAGGAAGTGGTCTCATGAAGTATAAGCTCTGACTGGCCAGGTAAGACAGAGGCTGCCAGCAGCACTGGGCACCAATATTTTGCTCCATTTTTATATTTTACATGAGTCACTATGATTCACAAGTTTCCCAAATGATTCTCATAGCCATCTGAACATATGTCACTGGTGAGAAGGCCTCAGGGTAAGAATCTTCCCCATGTGAAGAAGACCAGCTAAATCTTCTGGTTCAGCATCTCCTCCTGAAAAAGCCCAACTGCTGCCACCACATGTAATAGCCAGGGCCTACTGCCTCCACTGTTCTCCAGCTGTGCATGGCCAAACAGATCCCTTTTCCTATTGGCCCAGACATGACCAGGCTGGAATCTTTCAAAGAAATATTTACTGTGAAACCAGGAGACCCATAATCTTCCCTGACCACACCCCTTGCCTCCACTTTACCTGGATCAGCAGGACCCTGCTCAGTGAGGTGTTCTTCATAGTTTGAAATTCACAGGTGCTGTCCTTTTGTGGAGGAGAATGAATGGAAAAGTTGAGGTCTGGTGATGAGGGATGAGAGAGCAAATCTGTGTGATTTTGGACCCAAAGGATCCTAACTGCCTGGATGAGTGGTTATGAATATAGGTGACTCTGACCACTCCATGTTAACAGGGTACTAATGAGTGAGCTATCATTTGGCAGAGGTAGCACTCACATGCCAATGCACCTGAGCAGATTTTTACCAATTTTGATCTCAATTGGACAAAATCTTGTGGGGCCTTGTAGCCAATACTTGGAAAACTCCCATGTGGCTCAGCTCTGTACCTGACAGGTAAGGTGACCTACTTGCCCTCAGGAAGAACTGCTGCCCTCAGGTCACATGGAGACGGAGAACCCCACCCCAGACTGGGTGCTGGCTCCAGGAAGTGCTGCCTTCCAGCAGGGCCCAGACCACTGAGGCATAATGCCCCCCCTTTGATAGGTCCCTGGTCCACCTGTGGGTACTCTGGTGAGAGGTCAGCCCACTTGAAAACTAACTCCAAGTCTCCTTCAGGCAGTGGATTGAGTTGCTCTGAAGAGCAGAGAGAATGGCATGGAGGGAAGAGAATTTCCTGAAGATTTGGTACTCCCGGGGAAGGACAAAGTAACAGTGAGAGGGAGCTGAGCTCCCTCTTTCTCCAGAAGCTCTTCCCCTCAGCTGGCCTCTCAAATCCTGGAAGATGCTGATGCCAAGGGAGCCCTTAAGGGCACACCTTGGGCCCAGCAGTTGACACTCAGAGGGAAGAGGACTGTAACTCAATCTAAGGAGGGAAAGTAGGTAGGAAGTAAGTGCACTGCTCCTGGGACATGGCAAAAAGGAGGTATGGTCTGGGAACTGTAGAGGGGATGTGAGCATAGACTCCAATCCTGAGAACTGATTAAAAGTGAAGAGTGAGATCCAGAATGCTGGGTGGGGGAACCACATTTGGGTGGCATAACTTGGCCACCTTGATCCAGTGCTCCACCACTTTGACCCTATCTGGGGTCTTCATGCTCTTGTTCCCAAGACAGGTGGTGATGATGCTAGTGGCCACATGATTGAACTGGGTGACAGAGGCACAGATGCAGGGTGCCAGGTGCTACTTGTCCTTCTTGTGGTGCTGGAACCAGCTGGAGCCCAGACAAAAATAAGGCACCACCTTCTTGAACAGTTCCTGGGGAGGACTGCAGTGTCACCCAGTTATGCAACACCCAGACACGAGTAAAATTCCCAAGGCAAGGAACAGTGTTCTCTTCAGCAGACTGAGGGTGTGACTTGAGCCTGGATGGGGTCCCTTGGTTTAGATTTCTGCCCCCTCAGGTTGCCCAGTACATGTGAGAACCAAGATCCTTTGCTGGCAGAGATGGGAGAGCTATATTTTCCTCAAGTCCATCCTCACTCCATCCACGCACCAGTCAGGGGCCCATAATCCACATGTTGAAGAAGCCACTTTTGCCCCTCCAGTTATTTCCTCTGGTATCTCTCTTTGATCAAATGCCCATTCCCTCTTGGGGCTACAACCAAGGGCCTCACTTGGATGCCTGCCATCATGTCCACTACCCACCACTGTCTAATACATTTTGAAGCTCTGGAGGCCTCCTGTACATATGGATGGGTGAGTCATGGACCAGGCTGCACCTCTGAAATCTCTGCTCTGCTTCCCAATGGGCCAGGACATTGACAAGCCTTCATGTTCTATCTCTTTTGTTAGTCTCCTATGATCTACTAGAAAAGGGGGAACATGAGGTCTTCAGAATTAGAAACTTGTCAATGTCATCTGGTTGGGGAATGGTGGAGCTGTCATTTAGACTCAGGTCACTGGAACACAAGTCAGGGAGAGCAGATTCCACAGATCTCCCCAGCTCCACCTTGCTGAGCCCAGCTGCTCACCACATCCATCAGTGTCATCTGCCACCAGCAATTGGGAATGTCAGGGAGTGAGACTTCACCTCACTCAGCCCAATCTCCAGGGTCTCAGGTGAGGAGCAGGAAGTCTTTTGAGGTGAAGATAAGGTTGGCACAAATTGCAGATCCAGAGGTGGAAGTGGGTGTAGCATCAGATCTACCACCACCTCTGGCACTTTATTACTGATAGAGAAGTAACTGGCTCCAGTTTTGTAGTTGGCAATGACACAACTTTTGGAGGTGACAGAAGAGGTGGTGATGGAGCTGCCTCCAGCCCTGGACATGGTGCTTCTGCTGGTGAGGTGGATGGCTCCAGATTAGGAGGCATCAATATCTGAACCTTCGAGATGGCAGTAGAGGTGCCTTTGGAGCTTCAGCCAGTTCTATAAATGATGTCATAGCTGGTGATGTCACAGGCTCTGCCCCTCAAATCAGCGATGATCCAACCTCTGGATATAGCCCTAGAGGCAGTGCCAGAGGTGCCTGAAGCTCTAGAGTAGGCATGATGTCTGGTGTCAGTCACTGAAGTGGTTTGTAACCCTGGGTCTGAAATAGAGAAGGAAAAGGAAAAAGATGCATCAACAGGACTGGCTTTCTATGGACATTCCCAAATATAGGAATGATGGTACTGTCTGTAAGCAGTCCCAACCAAACATGCCATCAAAATGAAGTCTTCCCAGGTTGCAAAACACCAGGTTGGTGTTCTGAGAAACTCTACTCTGTGCACAAAGGTAAACTCTGAAGGTTCCTCCTTTTGTCACGCAGCCCTCTCCCTTTCCCCACAGGCTAATGTGTACTCAGCCCCAGTGCTCCTCATGCTCTGTCTCTGTCTCACTGAGCTCCAAAGCTCCCTCTAAGAATGGGGAACTTGAGCACTGCTTTCCAGGGCAGACCCAAACAGGCTGATCTGCACAAAGACCACCAGCTGCTTGAGGCAGGGAAAGTCCACACATCCTTCTCTGATTCCCATGAGCATCCACCCACCAGTACCTTACCTCTATGAGGGCAGGGAGGTATTCTCTCTGCTCTGCTAATTGCACAGCACTGGCACACAGTTTGAGCTTCATAAAAATCCGAAATATGAGGGACAGGTGCCTGTCCTCCTGCCATAGGTTCCCTGGTCCCTCTTGGCCCCGCAATCTGTTGCTCATGCACTGAGGTCATGCCTCTTCCTCTGCAATCCATGTTTGGGACTTTTCTTGCCCCGACACTGGCCTCCCAAAGGGCATGGGCACAGCCCACCCCTAGCCCCAGCAGCTAGGTTCACAGGGCTGAGTATTGAGGC
This sequence comes from Cabassous unicinctus, assembly GCA_029593785.1. Classification (NCBI taxonomy): domain Eukaryota; kingdom Metazoa; phylum Chordata; class Mammalia; order Cingulata; family Chlamyphoridae; genus Cabassous; species Cabassous unicinctus. The sequence continues at coordinate 8,518 of JAQZBX010086734.1, read as the reverse complement.
AGGTTTGTGAGATTCTATCTCACCACACCTCCAGGTCTGTGTCCCTGATGTATGGTAGGGTGGAGAGGCAAGCAGATCTGGGGTGGGAACCAGGTGGGCTTGGAGCATCCAGGGTGCCCTCTGCACCCTGTGCACTAGAACCCTTCCACAATTCTCTTTGCATCCTGTCTTACTGCAGGGTATTGTGCCCTGACCTCTGTTCTCCAGTTGGAATCATTGGAGACAGGGCTTTGCTCTGTTCCCCCTGCCACCACCCCACAGTCCCCATCCTTTCTGTGAAGGAGTCTGCTCTCCTCAACCAGAGCTCACTCACTTCCTCAGACATTCCTGGCATTCTCCAGCCCCATCATCAAAAGTGTGGTCACCTCATATCTGGAGGAGATATGAGGGTGCCACCTATACATTTCCAAGTGCACCTCTTGTTGTTATTGTCTAGTGTTGCTGCCTGACTCCCTGACAGGAAGGGAAGACCAGGTATGCAGGGAATTTTCTGACTTTGTTCAGTGAAGTCAGCTAAGGGCCTAAGAATGTACCTGCACATAAGAGACACTTCCTAAGTATTGTGTAATGAAAGAGATCTGAGCTGCACCATCCTTCAAAAGTAATGGGGCCCCTAGTTCCTCTACCACCTGCCAGCAATTGCAGCTCAGGTTGTATGAATATGGGGCCCACATAGATGGAACTCAAACCTCCTATTAATGGGAATTCAGGTTTCCAAATGTCACACTGAGGCAGAGCCTCTTCAAATGGAGAGGAAAGTCCTACAGTTGGACAAGCCCTCCCCATTGACCACCCTTTCAGCAAAGTAGGCACAGGGAAGCACCTTCAGTGGCTCAGCCCATTGTAGTCTTGATGAGGACCCTGGGAAATTTTTCTTGCTACCACCCCACTTTTCAGAGGAGCAAACTGAGGCTAGGGGCTGCAGTGATGTTCCCCAGTCACAGAGCAGGTGGGTGGCAGAGCCATCACTGTGGAGGAGGGTCAGATGCTCACCTTATAAACAGGTGATCCAGTACCTATTTGATGGAGTTGAAGGTCAGAGAATTTGACAGGAAGATGTGTAGGTAGGCTAGGGCACCCTCCAGGACACAGGCACCAGGGGCTTCATGAGCTTCCCCAAGTGCCCACCTTGCCAGTGTGCACCTGGCTGTTCTGGGCCCTCTTCAGTGCTAACTTGTTTCCACACTGGGAGGGGGCAAAGCAGGAGCACACAGTCAGCATTTGCCCCATGAACCCAAGAGCAAGGGGGGTGCAGACCTGCATTGGCCAAGCCCTCTGTGCCTTGAGGCAAGAAGTGGGCATGAGTTCCACTAGCAGAAAAAGTTCCTGGCCCCAAAGTCAAACTGATAGTTGGGAATAATTAAATTATTAGATCCTTCCCATCTTTCTGGTAACTGAGGAGCAGTAGGACCTCACTGTTTCAATGCTTGGAAAGACCATGATCCCGATGAGTCTTCACAAATCATCCCTTTCCAGGGTTAAGGAATCAAGTGGCTTCTCAAGGTCACATGGGTCAGATCTCAGAGCCAGTATCCCTGTAGCCATGTGTATTAGTCAGGGTTCTCTTAAGAAACAGAATCAACAGGAGATATCTGTCAATAATATGAGATTTTATAAGGGTCTGTCATGTGACCATGGGGATGGACACGTCCAGGTTCCACAGACAGGCTGTAAAACAAAGGCTCCAATGACAGTCCAATGAAAGGTCCTTGATGAGTTTCTGGGAGAAGTTGGCTGTCCAAAGACAAGCTGTGAAATTCTCTCAGAATGTTGAAATCACTTCCCTTTTAAGGCATTCAACTGATTGGATAAAAGCAACATCCAATGCTGATTCAATCTCCCTGATTGATGCAGATGTAACCAGCCATCCACCCAGTAAACTCATTGGTGATCAAAGTCCATAAATGTTCTTGTGTTACAATTAGCCCAGTGCTTGCTGGACCAAACACCTGGACACAATTACCTGGCTGAGGTGACACATTAGCCTAACCATCACAGTCCACCCCTTGTAAACTTGGCAACCATGCACATTACCCTAAACCATACTTAGTCTCTAAGTAAAAGCAATAACAGACAATTATACATATATATTTCCACCTAACAATGTTCAACTCACTTCATACAACTGGAAATGCATTAATTCCCCACAGAATAGGGTGCAAGTCCTTGGGTAATATTCACTCTTAAACTTGACATCCTTAAATATTATGACATAAAATTAATATAACTTTTCATGATAGAGAAAAAGTTTGGGGAAGAAAAGAAATTTCTTTTGCGTACATTTACAATCATACTCATAAAAAAACAAGGAAGAAGGGTACATGACTATTACAGTCCTCATTTCTGTAACTGGTCATGTGCTCGAAGTTCATATATATCACTACCTTTTTCCACCACCCATTGCATGTTCCCATTGCCCTCAGCAAGCTCTTCAGCTGGCCACAGTTCTTTGCCTGTTGATTCACAAGTTAGAGGAGCCCAAAGTGGCCAGGTGGTAGTCTTAACTTCCAGTTCAATGGAATCATTGCTGTGTTCCCTGGTGGCAGTGCTCCTCCTTTTGGGACTAAAACCTGTAGACCAGCAGAGCTTAAATTTTCAGGGACGGGAAGCAAAAATCTTCCTAGTGGGTCACTAGAGCTAATAGTGAGTGGTGTCACTCCCATTTCCACTCCTTGATTCCTTCCTGGACCCATGAATCCTGGTGATGGGAGAAACAGCACCATAGAAAGGATGCTGATTTAGAGCATACACAGCCTCCTGGAGGACATTGCCCCAGCCCTGCAAGGTATTGCCACCTAGTTGGTGCCATAATTTGGTCTTCAAAAGGCCATTCACCGTTCTATTAATCCAGCTGATTCAGAGTGATGGGGAACATGATAAGACCAGTGAATTCCATGGGCATGAAACCCATTTGCTATTAAATGGGTTCCTTGATCAGAAGCAATGTTATGTGGAATGCCATGGAAGTCCATGGATGGTAGTTTTGGAAAAGGCATTGCATGCAAGAAATGCAAACCCATATCCAGAGTATGTGTCTACTCCAGTTAAAACAAGTCACTGCCCTTTCCATAGTGGAAGTGGCCCAATGTAATCAACCTGCCACCAGGTAGCAGGCTGGTCACCTCGAGGAATGGTGCCATATCAGGGGCTGAGTGAGGGTCTCTGCTGCTGGCAGATTGGGCATTCAGCAGTGGCTGTAGCCAAGTCAGCCTTGGTGAGGGGAAGTCCATGTTGCTGAGCCTATGCATAACCTCTATCCCTACCTCCATGGCCACTTTGTTCAAGAGCCCATTGGGCAATGACAGGAGTGGCTGGGGAAAGAGGCTGAGCATTAGCCACAGAGCTGGTCATCTTATCCACTTGATCAAAGTTTCCTCTGCTGAAGTCACCCTCTGGTGAGCATTCATGTATGACACAAATACATTCATGTTTTTTGCCCACTCAGAAAGGTCTATCCACATACCTCTTCCCCAGACTTCTTTGTCACCAAATTTTCAATCATGTTCCTTCCAAGTCCCTGACCATCCAAACAAACCATTGAAAACAGCCCTTGAATCATGTACAAATGCACCTCTGGCCATTTCTTCTTCCAAGAAAAATGAACTACTAGGTGCACTGATCAAAATTCTTCCCACTGGGAGGATTTGCCCTCAGCACTATCCTTCAAGGATGTCTCAGAAAATGGCTGCAGTGCTGCAGCTGTCCACTTTTGAGTGGTACCTGCATATCATGCAGAGCTATCTGTAAACCAGGCCCAAGTTTTTTCATCCTCAGCCAACTGATTGTAAGGGGCTTCCCAAGAGGCCAAAGCTGTGGGCTGGGAAGAAGATAACATGGCAGGGGTGATGACCATAAGCATTCGAGCTACTTCCTCATGTAACTTACTTGTGCCTTCAGGACCCAGTCAAGCCCTATCTTGTATATACCACTTCCATTTTATTATGGAGTGTTGCTGTGCATGCCCAACTTTATGGTCTGGTGGGTCAGACAATACCTATCTCATGATAGGCAACTCAGGTCTCAGGGTAACTTGATGGCCCATGGTTAAGCATTCAGTCTCTACTAAGGCCCAGTAGCAAGCCAAAAGCTGTTTCTCAAAAGGGAGTAGTTATCGGCAGAGGATGACAAGACTTTGCTCCAAAATCCTAAGGGCCTGATTGTGATTCCCCTATAGGGGTATGCCAGTGGCTCCAGACAGCATCTCTATTTGCCACTGAAACTTCCAGCACCATTGGATCTGCTGGATCATATGGTCCAAGTGGTAGTGCAGCTTGCACAGCAGCCTGGACCTGTCACAAGGTCTCCTCTTCTTCTGGTCCCCAATTGAAACTAGCAGCTTTTCTGGTCACTCAGTAAATGGGCCAGAGTAGCACACCCAAATGAGGAATGTGTTGTCTCCAAAATCCAAAGAGGCCAACTAAGCATTGTGCCTCTTTTTCGGTTGTAGGAGGTGCCAGGTGTAACAGCTTGTCCTTTGCTTTAGAAGGGATATTTTGACAAGCCCCACACCACTGGACACCTAGAAATTTCATTGAGGTGGAAGGACTCTGTATTTTTGTTGGATTTATCTCCCTTCCTCTCTCACACAAATGCCTTACCAATAAATCTAGAGTCTTTGCTACTTCTTGCTCAGTAGGTCCTATCAAAATGATATTATCAATATAATGGACCAGTGTGATGTTTTTTGGGAGGAAGAGATGATCAAGTTCCCTGTGGACAATATCATGACATCAGGCTTGAGAGTTGATCTACCTGAGTCAGGACAGTGAAGGTATACTGTTGGCCTTGCCATCTGAAAGCAAACTGTTTCTGGTGGTCCTTACTAATGGCAATTGAGAAAAAAGCATTTGCCAGATCAACAGCTACATACCAGGTACCAGGGAAAGTGCTGATTTGATCAAGCAGTGATACCACTATTGGAACAACAGCTGTAATTGGAGTCACCACATGGTTAAGTGTATGATAATCTTCTGTCATCCTCCAAGATCCATTTGTTTTTTGCACAGGCCAAATAGGAGAGCTGAATGGGGATGTAGTTGGAATCACCACCCCTGCATCCTTCAAATCCTTGATGGTGGCACTAATCTCTGCAATCCCTCCAGAAATCCATTATTGCCTTTGATTTACTCTTTTGCTAGGCAGGGGTAGTTCTAGAGGCTTTCCCTTGGCCTTTCCAACCATAATAGCCCTCACTCCATGAGTCAGGGATCCAATGTGGGGATTCTACCAGTTACTGAGTATGTCTATTCCAATTATACATTCTGGAGCTGGGGAAATAACCACAGAATGGGTCCAGGGACCCACTGGACCCACTGTGAGATGGACCTGAGCTAAAACTCCATCAATCATCTAACCTCCATAAGCCCCTACTCTGACTTGTGGACCACAGTGACATTTTGGGTCTCCTACAATTAATGTGACTTCTGAGCCAGTGTCTAATAATCCCCAAAATGTCTGATCATTTCCTTTTCCCCAATGCACAGTTACTCTGGCAAAAGGTCATAGGTCTCCCTGGGGAAAGGTGGGAGGAAGATTAACAGTATAAATTTTTGGCAGTTTAACAGGATCATTCCCCAAGGGGACCTGGCCTTCTCCTCATTCAAGGAGCTCTAGGTCTGTAAACTGTCTCAAGTCTGGGAATTAAGGGGCTGTGATTCTCTTCATCTGTAATTTGAGTTAGGGCTTTGTTCACTTGACCTAGAACTCTTCTGCTTATACAGATCCAGAAGAAATTTAGTAGACTGCCCATGTATTTCACTTCTAGGTACCCCATGATCTACTAGCCAACGCCATAACTCCATGCAACTCAGACTGTTCTGTGTGCTGTTTTGAATCTTTCTTTCATTGCAGTAGCCACGCCCACCTTGCCTTTGGTGATTAATTGCCGATACTTAACTTTTACAGAACCAAGATCCGATCATCCCCATAATGTTTAAGGATTCCAATTCCATTACAGCCCTCCCTAGAGTAATATCTGGACTGCAGAGAAGAGCAAACAGAGAGCTCTTCAGAGAAGATGGGGTTAGTCTTATAAATTCATTCCTTATAGTCCTGGTTAAAGGTTTGTCCTCTGAACATTCCTGGGGTAGTTGGGCAGGTCTCAAATGGTAAATCCATTCTAGACTTCCAATGTCTTTAAGCCTTTGAATCCCGTCTTCTACTGTATACCAGGGCAAATCGGGTATCTCAACCTCAGACATCCTAGGCCATATTATGGTCCATGTTTCAGTCAGCCATTCAAGCAAACTGTTAGAGCCCTTTCTAACCCCTTGAACTACAGCACTGAATCCAGAATTTCTGCTTAATGGGCCTGTATCAATAAATTCAGTCTGATCCAACTTTATATTCCTTCCACCATTATCCCATACCCTTAGTATCCATTCCCACACATATTCCCCTGATTTCTGTCTATATAAGTTGGAAAATTCATGCAGTTCTTTCAGAGTATAGTGTACTTCCTCATAGGTCACACTTTGCATTTCAACTTTGTGGGCTTGTTGTGATTTTAGTCTAGTAATAGGTCTCGAAGACAAAAGGGATGGTGTGGGTGGGTAAGGAGAAAGATTAGAAATGTCTTCCAAGCTACTGACCTCAGGGCATTCCTTTGCAGGTGACCCAATTCTTTATCAACACTTATTCTGATTCTTCAGACACCCAGAAGTATATATTCTAATCCTGTTTTCTTCTGGTGAGAAAGGATTAATCTCTTCAGGCAGGGGTTGGAAGGCAGATTCCTCAGGGCAGACTGGAGGTTGGGCAGTGCATGCTAGAGTTTGGCTGGTACCTGCCTCAGGGCTGGGAGGAGGTCAAGACTCACTGAGGCAGTCCAGAGACTGGGCAGTGCAGGGTTCAGTTTGGCTGGTACCCACTTCAGGCCTGGAAGGAGGCCCAGAATCCCTGGGGCAGGCTAGAGACTGGATGATACAAGGTTGACAAGATGTAGTCTCCACAGGGCAGGCCATTGCAGTTTTATCTGGTAAAATCTCAGCAGAATTTAGGGTTCCAATGTCCCCACCAATATTATCATCATCCCATATGTCTCCATCCCAATCCTCGGGGTTCCACTCCTTTCCAATTAGTGCTTTCACTTTAATTACAGAAACCCTGCAAGGTTGAGATTTTAGTTTCCTCTGTAATTCTGCTACTCATACAATGAGAGTCTGAATGAGACTTAAGTTAGATACCTTAAGTCTGTGGCTACAGGAGTCAAGATTTCCTTTCAAGGCACACAAAGCAACTTTCACATCATTCATGCAGCATTTAAGTTTCAAATTTGAAGACTTTAGCTCATCTCTTTCTTTCATAACTGTATCCAGTATATCTAGGAGGACCCAAACAACATCACTATACTTTTTGACCCCACAAAATTCTGTTAAGTTGTTGAAAACACTCTCACCCAGATCCTTGCTTCTTATAAGCATGGAAGTAGGAGAACCCAGTGATGCTTTTTTTTCATATCTCTATTGACAGCTCATGCCATAGACTGTTAGCAACCTCTTCATTATTGGAAAGGGAGTCATTAGTACCCTTGAGTCCAATTAGAGTAGAGAGCCAGTTACAAAACTCCCAGAACTACCTCAGACATTCCATGTTTAAGACTCTGTTCCTCAAGAACCACTCCCAATACCAAGCTGTATTAGTCAGGGTTCTCTTGGGAAAAAGAATCAACAGGAGATATCTGTCAATAATATGAGATTTTATAAGGGTCTCTCAAGTGACAATGGGGATGCATAAGTCCAGGTTCCTCAGGCAGGCTGCAAATGAGGGGTGCTGATGAAAGTCCAATGAAAGTTCCTTGATGAGTTTCTGGCAGAAGTTGACTGTCCAAAGATGAGCTGGGAAATTCTCTCTGAGTGTTGAAATCACTTCCCCTTTTAAGGCATTCAACTGCTTGGATAAAAGGAACATCTATTGCTGATCTCCCTGATTGATGCAGATGTAATCAGCCATTCCATACAATAAACTCACTGGTGATTGAAGTCCATAAATCCTCTTGTATTACAATTAGCCCAGTGCTTGCTCGACCAAACACCTGGACACAATTACCTGGCCAAGTTGACGCATTTGCCTAACCATTACACCATGTGATATTGCCTCAGTCCTATGGGAGGCCTGGTCTGCTCCAGATATGGAGCAAAATGGTGTGTTCACATCTCATCCTCATCACTTTGTAGACAGTAAACAGAGAAGTGAGGATTATGAGAATACCTTTGTTTTCTAAGTAACACACTGATTTTTCTGTCTTTTGCATTAAAGTGAGTTCTGAGAATTTGGAGTCATGTTTATCCCTGCTCTAGCAAATAGGCAAAAGCCAGGAGTTTCCAGGTGGAAGAAAGACCCCTGTAGGCACAGGATCTTAACAGCAGACTCAGAGAAGAGCTAGCACAAATGGCTGGCTGGTGGGGCTCCACCTCTCATGGGACAATTGAAATTCAAAGCAACCAAGGGGTACCATTCCTCCCCATCACCAGATTGCCCAAAATGAAAGATAAAGTTAACTGCCAGGACTGGAGGATGC
>JAQZBX010086733.1:0-12958 GCA_029593785.1 Cabassous unicinctus | reverse complement strand
TTTTTTTTTTTTTTTAATCATGAAAAGGTTGCTGTATTTTGTCAAATGCCTTTTCTGCATCAATTTAGAGGATCATGTGATTTTTATTCTTCAGTTTATCAATGTGTTTTATTTCATTGAACCATCTTTGAAAACCAGGAATAAAACCCACTTGATTGCACTGTATAAGTATTTTAATGTGCTTTTCTATTTGGTTTGCAAGTATTTTGTTGAAGATTTTTGCATCTATATTCATTAGAGATATTGGTCTGTAATTTTCTTTTTTCATAGTATCTTTATCTCATTTTGGTATTAGGTGATGGCTTCATAGAATGAGTTTGGTAGCATTCTTTCCTGTTCAGTTTTTTGGAGAGCTTGAGTAAAATTGATATTAGATCATCTTTGAATTATTTGCAGAATTCACCTGTGAAGTCATCTGATCACACACTTTTCATCTTAGGGAGGTTTTTGATAACTGTTTCAATCTCTTCCCATGTAATTGGTTTGTTGAGGTCTTCTATATCTTCTAGGGTCAGTGTAGTTGGCTCGTGTGTTTCTCGGAATCTGTTCATCTCTGCATTGTCTAGTTTTTTGGCATACAGTTGTTCATAGTATCTTCTTATGATCTCTCTTATTTCTATGGGGATAGTGGTAATATCCTCCCTCATATTCCTGGTTTTATTTATTTGCATCTTCTCTCTTTTTTACTTTGTCCATCTAGCTAAGGGTTTGATGATTTTATAGATCTTTTCAAAGAACTAACTTTTGGTTTTGTTGATACTTTCTATTGATCCTTTGTTCTCCATTTCATTTATTTCTGCTCTGATCTTTACTATTTCTTTACTTTGGCTTGGTTTGGGATTAGTTATCTGTTCTTTTTCTAGTTACTTCCAATGTGAAGTTATGTCTTCAATTTTAGCTCTTTCTTTTTTTTTTTTAATGTAAGCATTGAGTGCTACAAATTTCACGCTCAGCACAACCTTGGCATTGTCCCATAGATTTTGGGATATTGTGTTCTCATTTTCATTTGTCTCAAGATATTTGCTGAATTCTCTTGTAATTTCTTTATTGATGCTGATTACTTAAGAGTGTGTTGTTTAATCTCCACGTATTTCTCAATTTTCCATCCATTATTGATTTCCAGCTTCATTTATAATCATAGAATGTGTTTTGTACAATTTCAGTCTTTTTAAATTTATTGAGACTTGTCTTGTGACCCAACATATGGTCTACCTTGGAGAATGATCCATGAGTACTTGAAAAGAATGTATATCATACTATTTTGGGGTACAATGCTTTAGAGATGCTTGTTAGGTCTAGTTCATTTACATATTATTCAGGCTCTCTGTTTCTTTATTTATCTTCTCTCCTGATGTTCTATCCAATACAGAGTGGGGTATTAAAATATTCATTTATTATTGTAGAGATATCTGTTCCTCCCTTCAGCTTGCCAGTGTGTGCCTCATGTGTCTTGGGGCACATAGGTTTGGTGCATAAATATTTATTATAGTTATTTCTTCTTGAATTCCTCCTTTTATTAATATATAATGATTTTGTTCATCCCTTATAACAATCATGCACTTAAAATCTATTTTGCCCTATATTTGTATTGCTTCTCCAGCTCTTTTTTGGTTACTATATTCATTGAATATCTTTTTTCAACCTTTCACGTATAACTTGGTTATGTCCTTACATCTTAGGTGAGTCTTTTGTAGACAATATATATATGGCTCTATCAATCTGTCTTTTGATTGCAGAGTTCAAGTCATTAATATTCAATGTTATTACTGTAAAAGCATTACTTCATCCATTTTGTGCTTTGCATTTCTGTTGTCATATCGTATTATTGACTGTCTTTTTACCCTTTAATTTTCCCTTCCTAATAATCTTCATTTCTGCACTCTTCTCCTAAAAACAACAGCACTCCCTTTAGTATCTCTTGTAATTCTGGTCTTTTGGTAGCATATTCTAACAGTTTTTGTTTGTCTTTGAAGACTATGACCTCACCCTCATTTTTGAAGGACAGTTTTGCCAGATACAGAATTCTTGGCTGGCAGTTTTTCTCTTTCAGTACCTTAAATATGTCATACCACTTTCTTCTCACTGACATGGTTTCTGATGAGAGGTTGGCACTTAATCTTATTGAGGGTCCCTTGTATGTGATGATATGCTTTTCTCTTGTTGCTTTCAGAATCCTTTCTTTGATATTTTTCATTCTGAATAGTAGGTGTTTCCGGGTAGGTCTATTCAGATTTATTCTGTTTGGGATGCATTGTCCTTCTTGGATATTGTTATTTATGTCTTTCATAAGTTTTCACTCATTATTTCCTCAAATATACTTTCTGCCCCTTTTCTATTCTCTCCTCCTTCTGGGACACCCATAATGCATATGTTTGTGTGTTTCATATTGTCATTCAATTCCCTGAGGCTCTCTTTCTGTTCTGTCTTTTGCAGTTCAGATGTTTTGTCTTCAAAATCAGTAATTCTTTCTTTGAGCAATTCCAATTTGCTTTTATGTGCCTCTAATATATTTTTAATCTCATCCATCATGTCTTTCATTCCCATAAATTCTGTTACATTTCTTTGCAGGCTTTCAAATTGTTCTTTATGTTCACCTAGTGTCTACTTAATATCTTTTATCTCTTTAGTCATATTTTCTTTAAATTCTTTGAATGATTTAGGAAAGTAGTGTGTTTATCATTGATTATCTTAAATCCTGTATCTCTTCAGGAAATTTTGTTTGTTCCTTTGGCTGGACCATCTCTTGTTTCCTATTATGTTTTGTAATTTTTGCTGATGTCTGGGCATCTGAATATGTTGGTGAATTTATTCCTGCAAATTTCTCTCTTGCCTTTTTTTCCCCCAACTCTTTTTTAATACTTGTTTTTAACTTATTCTGTCTTTAAAATTGTCCAGTTTAAGTTACCAAAATTGGGCCAGGAACTCATTAATGGGGCACAGATTTTCTCTCAGGAATTAGCATAGAGAGAGAACCCAAAGCAAGTTTTCTCTTTGCTATTTTCAGACCTGCCAGCAGATGGCACTTACCAGAACACTTTTCCCCAAGCTGTTTCAATCTCTGATTTCCTGTGTTTTGGTATGGTTAGACCTCAGTTTCAAAGTGGGCTCTGCTGACCAAGTTCACTGAAGCCCCCAACTTCCCCTCCCTTTTCCTTTATATGAGATGACAGGAAGGAAGATGTCTGGTCCCCACTCAGTTAGCTGCAGTGAGCCAGGGTTTTACCCCAGCGTAATATCTTGGGATGGGGGAGGGGAGACTTTTTCAGCCACCACGGTGGTTTGGTTGCTCATGTTTGTTGTTTTGGATTCTTTGTCTCTCTGTCCCTCACTCTCCTTGGATTTGTGAGGCACTGTCCTGGTCTGGTCTACTGACCCCCAAAGCAGGTCCCTCAGACAGCTTTTGGCTCTTTCATCATTGTTTTTGAGAGAGAGTTGAGCCCTGCCTGACCACTCAATGCCTTCCTACAATCCTCCTTTTGCTCATTTTTAAATTGCTTTGTTTGCCTTTTTATTGTTGAGTTGTAGGATTTCTTTATATATTCTGCATTTCAGGAATGTAGTTTCCATATATTTTCTCCCATTAAGTAGGTTGTCTTTTCACTTTTGTGATAGTCCTTTGATACATAAAAGTTTTTTTGTTTCTTTTATGGTTCCTTTGGTCGCTCGGTCTTCTCCTACCTGGACATCTATGGTAACTCCAAAGCCAATACATGCCGATGGGTGCTGACCCACTTTGCGGGGGGACTGTGTACATCTATCAGATCAAAACCAACCCAGTGTGGCTGGTGGGTGGGCACTGGTGGCCCTGGTGACTCTAGACAACCTCGGGCTGATAGCACACCCCCCATGGTGGTGACTATCCACTCGAACGTCTGCTCTATCAACTTTCGATGGTAGTCTCTGTGCCTACCATGGGGAACACGGGTGACGGGGAACCAGGGTTCGATTCCAGAAAGGGAGCCCAAGAAACAGCCACCACATCCAATGAAGGCAACAGGTATGCAAACCACCCATCCCCGACCTGGGGAGACAGCGATGAGAAACAGCAACACAGGACTCTTTCGAGGCCCCCCAACAGGAACGAGTCCACTCCAAATCCTTCAATGAGGATCTACTGGAGGGAAAGTCTATTGCCAGCAGCCATGGTAATCCCAACTCCAAGAGCATACACCAAAGTTGCTGCTGATGCATAAAAGTTTTAATTTTGAGGATGTCCCATTTATCTAGTTTTACTTTGGTTGCTTGTGCTTTGGTATAAAACCTAAGAAACCATTGTCTAATGCAAGATCCTGAAAATGCTTCCCTACATTTTCTTCTAGGAGTTTTATATTCCTAGTTCTTATATTTAGGTCTCTTATCAATTTTGAGTTAGCTTTTTTATATGGTGTGAGATAAGGTACCCCTATAATTCTTTTGCATATGGATATCCAGTTCTCCCTGCACCATTTATTGAAGAGACTATTCTTTCCCAATTAAGTGGACTTGGCAGCCTTGTCAAAAATTAATTGGCCATAGATGTGCAGATTTATTTCTGAACTCTCAATTTGATTCCATTTGTCTGTATATCTATCCTGTTGCCAATACCATGCTGTTCTGAACACTGTAGCTTTGTAATAAGCTTTAAAGTCAGAAAGTGTGAGTTCTCCAACTTCATTCTTTTTCAAGATGGTTTTGGCTATTCAAGGCCCCTTATCTTTCCTGATAAATTTGATACTTGGCTTTTTCATTTCTGCAAAGTAGGCTATTGCAATTTTGATTGGGATTGCATTGTATCTGTAAATCATTTTGGGTAGAATTGACATCCTAACATTATTTAGTCTTCCAATCCATGAGCATGTATGTAATGTCTTTCCATTTATTTATATCTTCTTTGATTTCTTTTAACAATTTTACAGTTTTCTATGTATAAGTCCTTTACATCCTAAATATTTATTTCTAGATATTTGATTCTTTTACTTACTATTCCAAATGAAGTTTTTTTCTTGATTTCCTCCTCAAATTACTCATTTTGGTGCAATGTTGATTTTGGCATGTTGAACTCATACCCTGCCACTTTCCTAAACTCAGTTATCAGTTCTAGAATCTTTGTTGTAGATTTTTCAGGACTTTCTACGTATAGAATCTTGCCATCTTCAAATAGTGAACATTTTACTTCTTCCATTCAAATTTGGTTGCCTTTTATTTCTTTTTCTTGCTTCACTGCTCTGCATCTTGCTGATGTCTGTGCATTTGATTATTTTGATGTGATAACTCTGAAGATCAGTTTCTCCTTTTTGCCTAGGGTTTTATTGCAGATTGGCTGTGTTATGGGTCTTCTTTGATTCTTGGTCCAACTTATTCTGGATCTTTAGAGTAGCTTGTGTTTAACTATTCAGATTTTCTCAGCTGTTCTTCATCTGGGTATGTGATACAGTTTTTAAGATTGGATATTTTGTGCATTTATTTCATCTCCAGGAGAAAGCTTCCTTTCCTCTGTTCCTTCTCTGGGAATCTTAATCTGTTCGGTTTGTTTTTGTGTACAGTTTCTTCTTAAATCTTATGATTTGTTTAAATTCTGTCCCTCACTCAGGGTCCCCTATTACTTATACTTTTTAGTTCTGGACCTCTCTTTTCTTACATCAACTCACTTTCCCCCTTTTAGTTTTACCTTTCTGTGAGACTTTTTTCTGCCTCTGGTTTCTTTCATTAGGGTATCCCATGCTGGAGACAGAAATAGGGTCTATCCAGTGATGTCAGGTCAGTCTAGAAATGTCCATTTTGCATTTATGTGTCCAGCTATCAGAGGCTGGATTGAGTGTGTGCAGCTCTTGCTAAAAGTTCTGCCATGGTCTCTCTTCCCCTTCCCGCAAGGGCACTTTTTTATGTGGCATATCAGTTACTTGTGTTCCACCCTGGGTCTCTGCAGACTTGGATCCTTGTGCCTGGATGTGCATGGGATTTTAACTTGCTGCTGTGAGTGGCTCTGTGGTCTGCATCTCCCTCTCAGTTCATCAAACTTATCATACCCACTACCCAAACCCTTTCCTACATCATCAGCCAAATGAAACTATTAATGTTTACTAATCTTTTTTTTTCTTTTAAAGATTTATTTATTTATTTATTTATCCTCCCCTTGCTGCTTGTCTTTTACTGGGTCCATTCGCTGTGTATTTCTTCCGTGTCTGCTTATCTCCCCGAGGTCCTGCTTCATCAGCCCACCGCACCACGCAGGCCGGCCTGCTCTCACAAGGAGGCCCCGGGAAGCGAACCCGGGGCCTCCCACATGGTAAATGGGAGCTCTATCCATTGAACCACACCCGCTTCCTGTTTACTAATCTTTAACAGTGTTATTTAAAATATGGTAGGTATAATATATTTAAATATAATAATATGAAGTAATTATACTATTTACCTCATTCATTTTGAATGACAGATGTCTGTGGAAAATTTTAAATGTTCAGATCATTTTTGCACCAACATCATTTTTGGGCTGATGAGTTATTTCAAGGATGTTTGCTTTATATAAGAGGGCTTTGTGAAGATGCAGTTAATCTAAAAAAAAAAGTACTAGAGTTGAAAATAATCTTTCAGCCATATGCCTTGTAAAGGTGGGTAAAAGTGTTCTACTATTAGCTAATAATGCTATATAGAAACTAGGAAGAACACATAAAGTTCTGAATCAAAGTAATGCAGATTTCTAGATCCATAATTAAAGCATTCTTCTGGATCCCTAATGTTCTAAAATATCTCCAAAGAGCATAATTCCCTTGGCAGTCAATTTTCTTAGTTAACATTCCTAGTCAATAATTTTTCTTTCTACTTAACCTAAGTTTGTAATGAGACCATTTATTTTCAAAACTCCAAATATGTAAAATTTTTATAAATAATCACTTTGTCCTTAATACATATTTGATAGTTACCAGCTGTTCTTCCTTCAGCATAGCATGTCAAGAAATGCAGTAAGTAACAACTCAGAGGTTTTGGTTAAACTTATAAATCCTCTTATTCAAAGATTCTGGAAAGGGTGAGAGTTTTTTTTATTTAATAAAGCTTTATTTTTCAAAATGTACAGTTGGTTGGACCTGCTTATGCTTCTTCACCAGCAGCTGGAGCATTTCCACCGTGGTTGTGTCTGGTATAAATGACTTGTGCTTGTGTTTTGAAACCAGATTGACAAGTCCTTTACTAAGCAGCTCCTGAAGGGCTGCCCTGGCCAGGGAACCACAAATCTTCAGTCTCTCAGAGACCACAGCAGGAGTTATAAACTTCTATTTGGAAACTTCCTTACAGAGTTTGTCAAACAAGACTAAGTTGTTTAGCTTGCCTTGAACTTTTCCTTTAGACCAACTCTTACTTTTGGCCTTACCTCCAGATTTAGTCACTGGGTCTTTGTCTTTCTTGGCTGACTTTCCAGCATCTTTCTTCTTCTTGTCTTCCTTGAGTGGCATCGTGACGCTCAGGGAGCAGTTGCAGCCACTGCAGCCTTGCTAAGATGTCAGAGAGAAAGGAGGGTGAGCTTCTTAATGGAATGAGATTTAATTTAATTTATATAGCATAGTTATCTTGAAGAGGTTAAGTATAATAAAACTACAAATTCTAAGTGTTTAATATCTTATCACTTTAATAAGTGTTTGATATCTGGTTGAACTGGATTTCAGCATCTTTCAATTCACTAACAATTTTAAAATATGACAGAGATTCTGAAAAGAAGTAAATTGACAGACTCATCTAGACTTAGAAAGAAGAATAGTAAGGGGGCTTGGAAAGGTTATAAATTTGACAATCAACTGAAAAATTAAATGTGTTCACTGTATACATGAAATAAGATTAATACATGGCTTGTAAATCAACAGGCTATTCTCAGAATTGATTATGTGTAGTGACTGATACATAATAGGTGCTCAGTAAATATTCTTTGAGTGAAAGAATGCATAAAAAATCAATAAGGATGAATTTTTCATTATATGTGATAGATACTTTGTATAGTTTCATTGAGAATATTAATGTTTCAAAAGGATTAAATTCAACTTGTGTAAGGGGACATTTCAAAGAGGAATATTTTTAGATATGATTGTAATGTAAAAGGTAATTAGTTGGGTAGCTATGATATTGCTTTATGAATGGCTGGTGGCAATACATATTAACTTAATGAGGTGTCAGAAGACACAGAGGGCTTCAGAATATCTCTGAAATCTGAGCTTAAAATCCTAAAGGATAGTAATGCTAACACAGCAACAGAGAAGAGACAATGAGACTTTCCTGGAGAGCTTAGATCATGTCAGCTTTCCCTCAGAATATCAAGAGGAGCTAAAAAATCATTTCAAATGATGTATAAATCTTTATTGATTATCCCTTTCCATAAATAGTAAGGATATTAAAAGTAATGTCTTGTTTTTTGCTTTTATACATCCCCTTGCACAGCACTTTGCATATATTAGATAATCAATAAAGATTTAAACTACCTTTACATATAAAAATAATAACTAATTCTAAAGGTAGTTCCTTTGTTTTACTAATCATTCTAGCTAACCAGTAAGCAAAATATAAGGCAAGGAATATTTACGGCCAAATAACACTTGTAAAATGGTCAGTGCTACAGGAATTCAGAGGAATCAGAGATTAGCCTTATTTGGAATTAAGGTTAGGGCCTGCTTCTCAGAGGAAGGATGCTATGAGTTAGATGATGCTGGATTTGGACAGCGAGAGAGGATAGAATAAGTCAGTTAGAATAAAAATAATAATGTTTGTAAAGTGTGAGAGTTACAAGTGGGTCCTGGAGTAGAAGTCATAGAATGAGCCGGCATTAATTATATGTTTGCTTTGAAAGTTAGGTTAGGTCTTGAAAGTCAAACACAAAAATAACATAGTAAGGGAAAAGTAGGATTTGAACCTGCCCATAAGGCTGGATTTGGAGTTGGTATGAGGGCAGTTTGCAAGAATGGGAATTTCTGGGACTGGCTGTGAGTGCAGAGATTCATAGCCAGATCTGAGCCTGGGGTCAGGAATCAGAAAGTGGCCAATTGTGCATTAGAACTGGAGGGTTAAGCATAGATGCAGGCACTAATGAAGACTGACAGTGAGGAGGTAATCAGAATGAAACAAGATTATGAATAGGTTAAATGGGATTGTTCAGAAGTGAATTCCATGAATGGGGCATTCATTTTATGAGTGTACCAGTCAGTATGCCCCACTGGAATAAAAGCACACCTTTTAAAGGCCTGGGTTTTCTAGAATTAGAAGAGAAAGGACATATATGGAGCATTTTGTCCCAACCTTCAGTATTAAATGACAAAACTGGGTTCTAGAGAGATTGTGACTTATCCAAGGTCACAGAACCAGTGAACGACTGAGTTAGGACTTTCAATTATGTTTCATATGCAAGAGTAAATTTTGTTCTATTGAACATTATTTTTTAATGATTAATAGAAGTGTAGGTTTTTGTGCCCCATTCTTTTAGAGGGGAGGCTGTGTAGTGAGTGGTGCTGATAATCTATTTTTTAACATGTCTGTCAGATAATTCTTATGCACAGTAAACTTTGAGAACTACTCTTAAAGGACAACTATTGAAAGTTTCTGAATTTGTTATTTTAGGCAAATTAATCTGATATTGGTTTGTGGAAAAAATTGGAATTGGGCAGATACTAATGTTAAAGAGACCAATTAACATAATAATGAAATAATGCAGACATATGCATTAAAGATTTCCATTAGGATGTTGGCTGTGAGATCAGAAAGGAAAAGCATTTTTGAGATACTTTACTTGTAAAATTAGGACCTGGTAATCAAATATGGGACTAGGATAAGGAGAAAAAGATTAAATTAAAAATTTTATGGCTAGAGCAGCACTTTCCAGTCATTTTTCATTTTTGGAAATATATATTTATAAATTGCTGTAGTGTAATTAGGGATAAAGCTAACTACATATTTATTGATGAACATTTATTTTGGCAAGAGAATTAATGCAGTGTAGGAAAAAATAAGAGAAATATTGAAAAGAGGAAGATGGATAGGATATATGTAAATAGGTGAAATATTCAGTTTCTGTATTACCAAAGAATAGTTCAGTAGCATAGTTGTGATTTATGCATATTTCTTTGCTGGATTCTGAATAAACCCAGAATAGAATTTATTTTATTTGGATGACTTAATTTTATCCTCTTTTTGGGACTTTAATAGTAACAGCAATGTTTGTGGAACATTTCTTAAAATTAATAAAAGAACATCCAAATATTACTACTAACTATACTCCATAACTTACATTAGGTGTATTTTCCCCACAAACTGTCCTATTATTAACATCATGTATTAGTATTGTACATTTGTCATAGTTTCATGACAGAATATTCTCAGATTTGAACCAACCACAGTCCACCACCCACCTCAAGGTTTACAGTCCCATGTCTTGTACAGTCCATCCAAAGCATATACTCAGGGCTCTCAGTTTCATCACAGAGTTGTGCCTTCATCCCCTCAGAAATGTTTAGAGTGTTTTCATTATTTAAAAAGACAGATCCCCTGCTCCTTTTATGTCCCACTATTGTTGATCCTTGGCATTCATATAGTGCCTTCCTTGCCCCTTGATGCAATAATATTACAATATTACTATTAACTATAGTCCATAAGTTACCTTAGTTGTATTTTTCCATGTACCACTATATTCTTTACACTTTGTAATAGTGATGCATATTTGTTCTAGTTCATAGAACATTGTTCTATTTGTATTATTATCCAAAGTCATCATTCACTACCAAGTTCACTGTTATATATAATCCAAATATTCTCCTCTAGCTTTCCCTTGACATCTACTTCCTTAGATTTTCCCTTTCAATGACAATCACCTTTATAAATCATTGTTAGTTATATTCATTATAATGTTACCATCAGCTCTATTTTCCAAATATTTACAACCACCCATATTAAAAATTCTACATACATTAAGCATCAGCTCCCACTTCTGAACTCTCTTTCTTTCTCCCAGTGATCTATACTCCAGAATTTAACACCATGAGTTCGCACATTGTATTTAGTTCGTATTAGTGAGACCATAAAATATTTGTCCTTTTGTATCTTGTTTATTTCACTCAAAATAATGTTCTCAGGGTTCATCTATGTTGCATATGCATCAAAATTTCATTTCTTCTTACAGCTGAATAGTATTCTGTTGTATGTATATACCACATTTTGTTTCTCCATTCATCAGTTGATGGACACTTGAGTTGTTTCTATCTTTTGGGAATTGTGAATAATGCTTCTATAAACATCAGTGTGCCAATTTTAGTTTTGATCACTGCTTTCAGCTCTACTGAAAGTATTTCTATATATTGTTAGATCATATGGCAGTTCTATATTTAGCTTCCTGAGGAACTGACAAACTGCCTTCCACAGAGGCTGCATTATTCTACAGTCTCACCAACAGTGAAAGAGTATTCCTATTTTTCCTCATCCTCTCCAGCACTTTCGATTTTCTGTTTTGTTTTATTTATTTATTTTAATAATGGCCATTCTGTAAGATGTGAAATATCTCACTGTAGTTTTGAATTGTATTTACCTAATAGCAGTGATGCTGAACACCTTTTCTTGTGCTATTTGGCCATTTGCGTTTCCTCTTTGAAAATTTGTCTAGTCAAGTCTTTTACCCATTTTTTAATTGAGTTGCTTATCTTTTTATATAGCATAGAAATAAAATCCTCAGCGAATACATGGTTTCCAAATACTTTCTCTCATTGAGCAGGCACTCTTTTCTCCTCCTTCAAAAAGTCAATTGAAGCACAAAAGTAGTTAATTTTGAGGAGGTTCCATTTATCTATTTTTTCTTTTGTTGCTTATGTTTTGGGTGTAAGTTTTAAGAAACTACCACTTACCACAAGATCTATATTTTCTTCTAGAAGTTTAATGGTTAAAGCTTTTATATTTAGGTCTTTGATCCATTTTCAGTTGCTTTTATTTGTATAAGTTGTGAGATAGGTGCCCTCTTTCTTTCTTTTGGTTTTGGATATTCTGTTCTCCTAGCACTATTTGTTGAATAGAATGTTCTGACCAAACTTCACAGCCTTGTCAAAAATTTCTTGACTATAGATTTGTGGTTCTATTTTTGAACTTTCAATTTGGTTTCATTAGTCTATATATCTATCTTTATGTCAGTGCTATAATGGGTGTTTTTTTTTTTAACACTGTAGTTAATTAATATGATTTAAATCAGGAATTGAAAGTCTCAAACTTTGTCCTTATTTTATAAGATATTTCTAGCTATTTGGGTTACCTTACCCTTCCAAATAAATTTGATAATTGGCTTTTACATTTCTTTAAAAAAGGCTGTTGGAAATTTATTGGGATCACATTGAATCTATTTTGCCAGTTGCCTTTTCAGCATCATCCAGGATGATGGGTCTCAAGATAGTGGGGTTCCTGAGGGCTCTGGGGACACCCAAGACCTAAGGTAAGGACACATAGCTCTGTTGTTCGGTGCCTTGCCAGTGAGCCCTACTTTGGAATTTGTGCTTCTGAGGGTGATAGAGGTGGACTCAGTTATGTCTCCCTACATATGGCTCATCTGTCCCTTGTATTTGAACATATACTTGGTGCTGGAGTTGGAAGGTATACATCCAAAAGACTTGAATCTTTGGGCTGTCCATGTGCCAGTTGGGCCCTGAGCCTCAGCAGAGTTGCAGTACATTGAACTCACCCAGGACAACTAACAAGGAGGTTAGGATTGAAAACTACCATAGCAAGAAAACGAGGGAGCATACACCTGCAAGCAAAAGAGGCTGGTCCATTGGGTGTAAGGGATTGAAGCTGCCTCTCAATTAGAGGTGGAGTGGATATCACTATCCCAGAATCCTCAGGATTGGGGAATGAACTATGGACTAGAGTGGACTTACTGGTATTCTACTATAAACTTATTGTGATTCTAGCAATGGAAAAAATTACATCATTGATGTGGAGGCAGTGGCCACTGGAGGTTCTGAGGGCAGGGAGAGGG
>JAQZBX010086732.1:0-12958 GCA_029593785.1 Cabassous unicinctus | reverse complement strand
TTACAATTTCTTCTTTGACTTACTGATTGTTTAGGGGTGTGTTGTTTAACCTTTATACATTAGTGAATTTTCCCTATTCCCATGTATTATTGATTTCCACCTTCATTCTATTATAATCTGAGAAGGTGCTTTGTATAATTTAAATCTTTTTATATTTACTGAGACCTGCTTTGTGACCCAACATGTGTTCTGTCCTGGAGAAAGATCCATGAGAACTTGAGAAGAATGTTTAGCCAGCTAATTTTGAATGCAACATTCTGTTATGTTTGTTAGGTCTAACTCATTTATCATATTGTTCAAGTTCTCTGTTTCCTTGCTGATCTTCTGTCTAGCTGTTCAATCTAATGATGTGAAGGGTACATTGAAGTCTCCAACTATTATTGTAGAGATGTCTATTTCTCCCTTCAGTTTTGCCAGCATTTGTCTCATGTATTTCAGGGCACCCTGGTTAGATGCATAGATATTTATTACTGTTACATCTTACTGGTGGAGTGTCCCTTTTATTAGTATATAATGGCCTTCTGCATCTCTTATAACTTTTTTTTTTTTGCATTTAAAGTCTGTTTTGTCCAATATTAGTATAGCTATCCCTGCTCTTTTTTGGTTACTGTTTGAATGGAGTATCTTTTTCCAACCTTTCACTTTCAGTTGATGTGTATCCTTGGGTCTAAGGTTAGTCTTTTGTAAGCAGCCTATGGATGGCTCACGTCTTTTTATCCATTCTGTCAGCCTATATCTTTTGACTGGGGAGTTTAATCATTCACATTCAATGATATTACTGTAAATGCATTATTTACTTCCACCATTTTATTCTTTGACTTTCATGTCATATCTTATTTGAGTTTGTCTTTTCACTCTTTTGGTTATGCATTGTAACTAGTCTTCTATTCTACATTCTCCTCTAAGTCTCTCTCTCCTGTTTTATTCTTTCAGGCTGTAAGGCTCCCTTTAATGCTTTGCAAAGGTCGATTCTTTTTCACAAACTCTTAGTTTGTGTTTATTTGTGAATATTTTAAATCCACCTTCATATGTGAAGGACAATTTTGCTGGATAAAGAATTCTTGGCTGGCAGTTTTTCTCTTTCAGTGTCCTAATTGTATCATATAAATGTCTTTTCGCCTCCATGGTTTCTGATGAGAAACCCACACTAAGTCTTACTGGGCATCCCTTGTATGTGATGGTTTGCTTCTCCCTTGCTGCTCTCAGAATTTTCTCCTTATCTTTGGCATTTGACATTCAGAGTAGTATGTGTCTTAGAGTAGGTCTATTAGAATTTATTCTAAGTGGGTTATGCTGTGCTTCTCGGACATGTAAATTCATTTCTTTCATGAGAGTTGGGAAATTTTCAGCCATTATTTCATCTTCCTGTCCCTTTTCCATTCTCTTCTCCTTCTGGAACGCCCATGACACATATGTTTTTGCACTTCATGTTATCATTCAACTTCTTGAGCCCCTGCTCAATTGTTTCCATTCTATTCTCTCTGTTCTTCTCTCTCTTCAATTTCAGCTGTTCTGTCTTCTCTATCACTTATTCTTTCTTATATCATTTCGAATCTGCTGTTGTATGCCTCTAATGTGTTCTTTTCTTTTCTTTACTTTTCCTTTCCTTCCCTTCCCTTCCCTTCCCTTCCCTTCCCTTCCCTCTCCTAATGTGTTTTTGAGCTCACCTATTGTGTCTTTCATTCCCACAAGCTCTGTTATTTTCTATTCAGGTTTTCAAATTCTTCCTTGTGCTTGCTCACTGTCTTCTTGATGTCCTTTATATCTTTAACCATAGTGTCTTTCAACTTGCTGATTTGATTTAGGAGATTTGTGTGAACCTCGTTGATTTGTTGTCTCAAATCCTGTATTTCAGCTGGGGCTTTGATATATTCCTTTAGTTGGTCCATTTCTTCCATTTTCTTAGTATGGCTTATAATTTTTTGCTGATGTCTAGGATCTGATTATGATAGTGAGTTTACTCTGATGGTCAACTCTCTCTTTCTTAAGGATTTAATGGAATGTGGTTGCCTGTTACTGCTGTTCTTTGATTCTTGGTTCAACCTGTTCTAGGTCTTTAGGATTTTCCTCTTTTAGTTATTCACATCTGGGCTATAGATCCAGTAATAGGTTGCAGACCCACTTCCGAGGGTCCTTCAGAGGGAGGTGAAAAGTCCAGAAAAAGCCTCTATTTACTTTTAATTTCCTCACATGCATCTCCTTAGTCCACCAGCAGATGGCGATCTTTGGCAGTCCTCTCAATTCAAACCCTGGTTGGTTTGTGTTTGCTGCTACACCAACTGCGATAATGTGACAGAGATCCTGCCTCAGGGCTATTTAGAGCCTCGCAGAGTCAAACTTTCTCTGAGGCTGTTCTGCATCCTTTGCCAGCAGCCTTGTCCCTTTTCCCCCCGATAGGAAATAATTCCACTCCCATCTGCATCCTCAACAACCAGTCCCAGTCAGTAGGGAGGGTAATGGAAAGGGTCAGATCTCTTTCGTCCCCTCCTGGTTCCCAGGGTAAACAATGGCATGGCCTCACCTGGCCTGGAAGGGCTTGTGGGACACAGCTGACCAAATTTGTTGGCCAAAGGCTGAATCAGCCTTAGGCTGTATCCTTCTCTCTCTCCTTTCCTCAGCAGGTAGACCCCTGTGGCCCCTTCTGTCCATAGCCACTGGCCAGAGGCCAGAGAATTCAAAGATGTCTGCACCAATGGTGGGGGAAATGTGCTGGCAGTTACAGCTTCACAGTTTTGCCATCGAAATTCTTTTCCTTTGCCCCTCTCTCTTCTGGGTGGTGTTCAGCCTTCCCCTGGTGTCCTAAGCCCTAGAACATTTTTTTCCCAGACCATTTCTGCCTGTCCTCTAGCTATTTTCTGGGAGAGAAGTGAATCTTCTGTCTCTCTAATCTACCATCTTCCTGCAAGTCCATCACCAGCAAATCTTAACCTTGGGTAGTGTACAAAGTCACTCTCACCATTTCACTAAACAGGAAATTAGCTTCCTTAACCTCTCCATTAGCTCACTTGTCTTCACTTATTTTAAGCTCAGAGCCTGAGAGCTCTGGCTAAGACCCTTTCCATCTTGGGATGCAACTTTTCATCTGTAGTGTGAGGGAGTTAGTTCTCCTGATCTTTAAGGTCTTCAAGCTCTACTATAATCTGCTTGCTTCAGCAGTTTAACGCCCAGTAGTTCAATGCCTCTCCCTGCCCAGTACTGCAGATTTCCTGGCTGTGTCTCACATGTGCCCATGAATACATACAAGCATATGTGTGGGAAGATAGTCTCTAAGAGGGTACCACCCACAGTTGTATACTCAGGCACTCTCTAAAGTGCAATGGTGATGTCCTTTTAATGTGGAAGGGTTGGTTGAGACCACTACCTCTGGGCTGAGCTGGTCATGTGATAAGTGGGAATCATCTGGATGGATTGTCAAATTTTCTAAGCAGGAAACTCAAGGGCTGGTGTATTTCTTCCTACAGTGTCTAATTTAGTTGAAAACTGGAGTAAGAGGTCCTTCCAGGATTTGCCTGCTGGGAAGTGCAGCAATAAGTTGGGGTGTAGGGGTAGGTGATGGGGGACAGAGAGTGCATGAGTGAATGACAGAATTAACTAGAGAATGAGACTTCAGTAAATCTCACATGGAATTAGATGAATACAATCTGAGGAAGGCATGTAGGAAACCACCAATCATCAACAATTGTAAACATTCAAATCCACCTCATGATTCTTCTAGGGTGGTGGATATGGTGATAGGGGTGGGGGTGAGGAATGTGTCCATGGAAAGGACCCATCCCAAGCTGGGAAATACCTATCACCAGACTCCAAACATGACCCCAACTTGCTCCTCACTCACAGTGGGAAGTCCAACTCAGATGTGGGTCTGAACCCATTCCAACCTTTCCTCAAGGTCCCAAGTCAAAATCTCTGGGTTAGACCATGACAACCAGACAAGTCTTCAAAGATAACAAGGCTTCTTCTCAACCTTTTCTCCCCAAGTTCCCCCAAATTCAAGCCATGCCTTTGGCAGTTCTATATAAGTAGGCAACTTTTCTCCCTGTTGTCATTAGTTTTTCACCCTTCCACAACCACATTCAGGGTGGGAAGAAAGGGTAGGGTGAAAGCAGGCCTTTCCATAATGCTCATGGTTTTCATCATGGAAGAGAATCTTCCCCAGCAACCCCCAACAGACTTTTCCTTTTATCTCATTGGTCAGAAGCAGATCAAATGCCATCCTAAAACCAGCCACTGTCAAAGACTATTGTCATGGCTGACTTAGACTAATCCTGCTCCATTCTTTGGCACTGGGAGCCAAGCGGCCCTTTTCTGGGCCCATCACTGCCCTCCAGGGTATGTGTACCACAATACAGTGGGTGGATGTGTGCAAGGGTGGGGGCATTTGAATGGGGAGGGCCACTGGCCAACAGTGACAGTGACTGTGATGGTACTCAGCTCAGCCATTCCATTCATCCTTGGGCTCCCAAGTGGCCCACCCACTAGTTGCAAATAAACAGAGCATATGAGTCTGTGTGTTTTGTATAATGGGTGTGCACATGTGACAGAAAGAAAGTTATGACCCAAGGCCTTGTAATGTTCCTTCCTTAATTAGCCTCACGGAAATGCACCATTTTTGCTTTAAAAGAAATGTAATGAAGATGGATTATAGTTCAGAGTCTGATTGGAAAGAGCCAGGAACTAAGATTAATTAGCAGCAACATGTGGTTTATTTTCAAGGTCGTTTTTACTTGGCTTCCAGAAATCCTGGTGTAATATCTTCAAACTCTCACTGAACTTTACGTGAGCATTGGGGCAGAGAGTTTTGCCTTCTTGTTTGATGGGGAGAGGCATTTTTCCTCCCATTATACTCTCTGGATGATCAGCCCCTGTCACTTGCCATGTCGGGATGTCCATGGATGGCCACCCCAAACTAAACAGCCCCTTCCCGTCTCCACCTGGTTATGGCTTCAATATGGATCACTTTCCAGCTGACATCAGGAGACATGTGGGCGTTGGATTGAAAGGTGGTTTTTAATCATGCAAGCTGTTTAAAGTCTCCTAAGATTCCTCAGCATCCTTTTTTTTCCCCTTAGGGCTTAAAATTTCCAAGGATTTTTTTCTGAAACAGAGGGAGAGCTTTAAAATAGCCCAATCATTACAGTTCCTGTGTGCTTTGGAAGGTTTAAGTAACATCTTGGGTAATTCCTGGTTAGCATTCAGAGTCCCCAAGGACAGTCTGCCTGGCCCTCCAGCTTTTTCTTTTCTTCCACATTTGCCTTCTCCCACAAGGCCATTTCGTCTCCTTTCCACTCAAGGACTAGCTGTTGCTACCCTGTTAAACCCATCAGTGGATTCCTGCTGCACTTAGGGTAAAAGCTAAACCTCAGGGCAGGAATGGGGGGAGACACAAACCCCTTTTCTCATGCTGCCCTCACGTTTTATCAGGGAGAGAAGTCTCTTCCAGAAGCACCAGGGAGTTTCTCTTACATCTTGACCAGATCAGGGTTTTGTGACATCCCCACACCAACCCTGGCAAAGGGAAAAGGGGTGGCCATGAACGGCTGATTTCAGTTGGCCCACTTTGTTTCCCTGGGGGCTAGACATGTTGCCCACTGAATAAAACAGGGTTCTGCAGCTGAGAAGAAGGGGGAATGGATGTTGGGTAGAACCAACCAGGGCCTGCCCCAGGATGTGTGCTTCATCCATGAGGCTCGGGGAAGAGGTCATCGGCTCAGGAGCCCATCCTCGCAGGAGGCAGGGCCTGGCCCTTCTGTGGCATCCAAAGACCTGGATTCCCTTTAACTCTTAGTCCCCAAGCAAGTCCAGTGTTACCCAGAGAGGCATTTGTGTGTGTGTGTGTGTGTGTGTGTGTGTGAGGGGGCATGTTTGTGTGTGTGTGTGTGAGTGTGCACGCACACATGCAGGGTAAGTCAGGGATGAAGTAGGGGGCTAGGGCTTAGGTGGGGAGAGGGGCCCAGAATGTTCTTCCTCCTTTTCTAGCATTCTGCCTGGTGCTTGAGTCTGTAGCTCGGTGAATCCTCACAACTGCCTTGTGAGATTGCTACTAGTATCACCCCCATTAAAAAAAAACCACTTCCCAGCTGTATGACTTTGAGCAAGTTACTTAAGCTTCCTGTGCCTCAGTTTACTTATCTGTAAAATGGGGATAGTAATAACTTACCTATATCAGAGGGTCATTATGAGGATAAAATGAGCTAATCTATATAAAGCACTTAGAACAATGCCTGGCACACAGTAAGCAGTGAATAAATGATAGTATCATTAATGTTCTTGTTATTTTTTGGATCAAGAAACTGAGGCTTGGAAAGGGAAGCTCAAGTGCCTGGCCACATCCTAATATGGGCCGAGTCAGGCTCTGTTCAAGGGGCGCCCAGGCAGTGTGCTCTGAGCAGATCCTGTTGGTGTCCCTCCCGCATCCCTTGGTCTCTCCTGGAGGTCAGAGATCTCTGCGGATGGACAGATGGATGATGGTTCTCTCCATGCAAGGGGCTTCTTGTGACTCTCTGCCTCAGGGCAGGCTGGCAGCCCTCCAGGAGTGACCTTCCACCAGGAAGGGCAGGAGTTTGTGGATAAATACTCTAGCTTTCTTCCTCCTCCCCTATGCCAGTGGAGCAATTCTGAGGGGGTGCTCTACACTGTCTTTCAGAGGCTCCCCAGTGAGACTGTGCCCCAGTTGCCCACAGGGCTAAGCTGCTTATGAATGTTCCCTTCATTGGTTTTCCTTCCTTCCCTGATATTCTTCCCAATCCCTCACTCTACTTCCTGGGACCACCTTCTAAACTAAGATTATATGACCAAATCTTATCTCAGGGACTGCCTCAGGAATCTCTACAGGGGCTTCTGATGGGCCCTCTTGACTGAGAACTGCTTATTGACAGGGTCTACAGCCCCCAACCCACCCTCCCTCAGCTCAGCCTGACCTCCTCAAACTTTGGCCTGGAAATCCCAGCAGATGTTCAAAGGTGATCCTTTGGTCCAGAGATTTGCTGGTATATGTATGGGGGGCTGTAGGGTGGTGGCACAGTGTGGGACAAAAGGGGTGGCAGAGAAGCTTCCTGTCCAGCCCTCTTACTCTGTAACCAGACCAGCGACACTGCAAATGATTAATTCCTGTGAGGCTTGGGCTTGAGACTCATGTGACTGGGCAAGATTCCTAGAAGACACTCGCACTTTGAGGCTGCTTGCAGGAGAGGTGTTTACTTCCCCCCTCTGATCCGATGTCTAGAGGAGAGGACTCTCCTGTAGCTGAAGAGAAGGACCCAAGTGTTGGTAGCTCCTTTTCATATCTGGGTCTCATCAGGGCTCACTCCACACCCAGCCGGCCTGTGTCAAGATGGAAAAGTATGTGAAATTCCTCAACTCTGGGCCTCCCCTCTCCTCCTGCCACCCGTCCATTGCTCAAGTACGTAAGTATGAGCAGGTAAACACTGTAGGTACTACCATTTTCAAAGACCAAGGGAGGTAATCTCTAATGGTGGAATTTCAGGTCATGTGAAAGGACAGTGGAGGACATATTTGGGGACAGCAGGTCCTTCTTGACTACTCTTGTGAGTCAGTAATCCTTATTCTACTCATTGGCAAGTCTCACTAAGGCAATGAAATGTTTTGAGTCTTGAAGGGGAAGTGCTGCCGTGTCATAGACTGGTTTACCCCAGGGCTTGCTTGACTTGCACCTTTCCAGCGCTCCTCATATTTGCTGTGGTCTTTTGCCAGATTTCCCTGAAGCCTCCCTTGTAGGGAGAATAGAGGATGATGGGAAATGCCTATAATAAAACTTAGTAATCATTTGGGCTGTGATTCACAAAATCACCTGCATAAAATATCCTGGTACCTTACCTCCTTAGACCAATTGAATCTGAACCTTTAGTGTTGGGATTCAGGCCTCAATAGTTTTAAAAAGCTTCTTGAGTGATTCTGATACATGGAAAGAGTTGAGACAAGTCTCTTGGGCTCCTGGTCCAGATGCTTTCCACAAAACTGTGAAGCCTATATGGAGTTAAGAGCATGGGCTGTTGAGTCAGGCAGACCTGGGCCTGAGTCCTGGCTCAATACTTACTACCTCTGGTTTCCTCAGTCAAATGGGCATGAGGTGTTTGGCACAGTGCCTGGCACCCAGTGAATGTCCAGTAACTGTTGGCTTTCATCATGTCTTTGTCTTTCTCACATCATCATCTTCATCAATAGCAACATCATAGTCATCATCATCACTGTCACATCATCTTTATCATCATGAACATCATCATCATCATAACTGACATCATCTTATTCTCCTGTTCTTCCTCCTCCTCTTTCATTATCATCATCATCGTCACCATCATCACCATCAACATCACCTACATCATCTGCTTCACCTCCTTCTCCTTTTCCTCCTTCGTCTTCTTTTTCACTCCTCCTCTTCCTTCTTATTTTCATTCTTTTCCTCCCCTTCCCTCCCTCCTCTGTTATCATAATCATGATCATCATCATATCATCAACATTACCAGTAAGCTTAGACCACATGTGGCTGGAACCAAGAAAACCTAATGAGAATATGTAAATTGTGCCCCGAGGACTGTCACCATTTACCTCAACTTTGTGGCCATCTGTGCTGATGATCTCAGAGATAAAAATAATGCTCCCCATTGTCCCTCCCTTTAAACTTTAAAGCAAAGACAGTGTGCTGTCTGGGAGTGAATTTAGAAAGAAGAGCTTGTTCTATTCTTAAGCAGGCACAAACCTTAAAGCTTCTTTCACCCAAGTTTCTTATTTTGAGGAAATCAAGGTCCAGAGAGGGGCAATGGCATGACCAAGGCTGTGTGGCCACTTTACCCATCGTCCATTGTAAGATTCCCCTTGCTGCTATGGAGACTGAGAGCACTCCAGGATTCTTGCTATGAAAGCTTCATAAAAAACAAACAAAGAATTATGCTTAATATTATTTTCGTTCATCTCTTTGAAAGATTCATTGTAGCAGTTAAGTCTACTGTCAATATTTTTATGAACTCTGTGGAAAATATGATGTTAAAGGCTTTTGGTAAGCACTTCATTAAGCTTGGCTTTTTCTAGGCCACCACAGAAGGTAAATAAACTCTAATGAGTAATACACCCAGACTGAAATCCTGTAAGTTATGCAGAGAGCAGTGCCTCAAAACACACTCATCCCTCCACCCCAAACCTCAAGGGAGTCTGAGAAAGGTGATCTTAGCCCTGTGCTGTGCACCAAGGCCTTCAGACAAAGACTTATTAACCCTCAGATTGAAAGAGGGAATGCAGCCACAGACAAAGTAAACTTATTAGTACTGTAGTAATGGAAGAACATGTAACACTGATGTAAAGATAATGGCTACCAGAGGTTAAGGGGGGTGGGGAAGGAAAAATAGGTGGGATAGGGCATTTTTAGGACATCGGAATTAAACGTAAAACACAATGTTAACTGTAGACCTTGGTTAGCAGCAATGCT
Organism: Cabassous unicinctus; assembly: GCA_029593785.1. Taxonomy (NCBI): domain Eukaryota; kingdom Metazoa; phylum Chordata; class Mammalia; order Cingulata; family Chlamyphoridae; genus Cabassous; species Cabassous unicinctus. Next base: position 3,522 of record JAQZBX010086732.1, on the reverse strand, counting down.
TCAATATTTCTTTCATCAATTTTAACAAATGTACCACAAAATTGTAACATGTTATTAATAGGGGAAGATGTAGGAGGGGAAGGGGATAGGGTACATGGGAATCCCTTATACTTTCAATGTAACTTTTCTGTAATCTAAAACCTCTTTAAAAATAAAGTTTATTATATTAAAAAAAACACCTTAAATTGGAAGCCAACTAAATAAAGCCAGAATTTCCATGAACTGAAAGGAATTACATAGCACCAAGAATACTCTAAAGTTAACACTCCGCCAGTTGGCCTCCCATCAAAGTAGAATTCCCTGGAAACCAGCACACAGAGATCAATGGGCACTGCCGGATCTACAATGACCTCAGGTCTCATTCTTTTATTACTTCTACAAATTCTATGTTAGGTGTTGGGGATTCAACAGTGATTAAGACAGAGTCCCAGCTCTCAAGGAGCTCATTGTCTTCAGTGTGGGGGTGGGGGATTACAGTACAAGGAGACAGATTGCGAGCTTGGGGTTCAATGGGAACATGCACGTGGAACAGCTGTCCCACTGGAGGAGCAGGGTCAGGAAGATTCCTTCGAAGAGCTGGAGTGTTGAAAGAGAGAACTCCTTTTTAAAATAGGAGGAAATTGAGTATGTTCAAAAGATCATGGGAAGAAGCCAGCAGAAAAAGAGAGGATAAAAAGAAGAATTGAGGTCAATTATTGGCCTGATGGTGCTGAGAAGGTAGAAGGGGACAGAGCCAACACCCATGTAGTGGTATGAGCCTTATGAGGAAGGAGATGGCTGCCTATGGAACAGATGGGAAGAGGCAAAGCTGGACACAGGTGTGGATTCACAGGACCAAGGGACCAGAGAAGGAGAAACAGGGAGGCGAGGCTGCTTTGGGTGAACTAGGGGGTGTGAGCATCTGCTGAGAGCATTGGGGGTGGTGAGGAAGTGAGGGGCTTCATGAGAGGGGGGAAGCTCAATGAAACTGCTTGGTAGAATTGGCACGGGGGCTGATTTTATCAGGATGTCTACTGGGTGGTAATGACGCCCAGCTCTTGTCAGGGACCAAAGAAGAGTAGCACCAAAATGAGTGGCTGAGTGAGTTGCCCCAACAGATTCAACAGTGTGACTACAGGGCAGAGAAACTGAAGCTCAAACTGGGGTTATTTTTCCCAGGTATCTATAAGAGAAGAAAAATGAAGCAAAGGGGTTAAGGGTTTTTGCAAGACAGAGGTTGAAGTGATGGATCACAGGGTGTAGAGAAGGGTGTGGTGACAAAAGAGGCTGATAGATTGGGGAAATGGAGTAGCCATCGATATGGAGCTCCAAATAAGGTTAAAACAGATGCTGTGTGATGTCACTTATAAGAGATGTCTAGAAATAGCAAATTCCCAGAGACAGAAAGTAAATTAAAGATAACTATGGGAGGGTGGAGAGGGAGAAAGAGGAATATATGTTAAAATAAAGACAAAAACAGATGCTGTGGGATCAGTGGTGGAAAAGTGCTGGAAGGGCAAGCCAGGGAGGAAAGTGAATAAAGAATCTGCTTTTTCCCTGAAGGAGTTTGACATCCCAACAAACCTAACTTTTGCCTTTTGTCTATCTCATGGGATGATGTGGCTCAAAATCAAAGTCAAAGTTCAGGATAAAGTGTAGAATCTAATAGGAGTTTTCCCCATCATAAACAAGCTATTTCCTTAAAGTAGGGGGTGAACTGAATGAAATCAATTCTAACGTGGTCTTGCAGCTCAGATTTATACCACCTGTGTGGTCCAGGGAAACTCAAGTCTGGATTTTGTAATAAGGTGGGTTCTAGAATAAGGTTACTAGATATAAATCTTTTATAGATAATTATTTAAGAATAGTGACCAGAACACAGTGAAAGATAATTAAATACCTAATGGAAATAAGATACCATGAGAATCTAAGGGACCCACAGATGTAACAGTCACACAAAGATTTTAGTATTAGATTTCTGGTATTAAGGCATATACTATCAAAAAAACTATGCTTAGTATGTTTAAATAAATAAAAATAAGCTTAAAAATACCTGCAGGAAATAGGAAACTATAAAATATGACATAGCAGATTTGAAAATCAAATAGAACTCTTAGAGTTGAAAATGCAATAATCAAAATAGAGAATGATCTTTCTGGTTTGTGAGGTTTCTAAGGTAGATCAGTTACTGGTGTTGACGTATCCAGAGTGTGGCCATTCGGAGCTTGTGGCTAAGGAAGAGTGGAGGAGTGGCTCATAGGAGGTGAAGCAGGGAAGGAACTGAGAGGCAAGAGCGCTGGATGGATTGTTAATGTGACCAATGAACATATCCAGAATTATGGCAGGACCTGGGGTGGGGAGGCAGTTGTCAAGGACGTCACTAGATGAGAGGAAGGTGAGTAGATGACGTGAAAAGAGAAAGTGGTCTTCCCTGGTGGGATTGAAACTTCAAGGACCAAGGAATTCTATCAGGAGTGGGGAAGAAGTGGCCTGGAAGTGGCATTCGGGAATATGCAGGCTGGATCCCACCTTTCAGTCAAGAACTGTGAAGGGCCTGGGATTCCACCTTACTTTAAGCTAACAGGTTAGCCTGCCACAGTTTCATGGATGCTGGCAGAAGACTTGAGACTCTGGAGTCAGAGGCAAAGACAGTTTATTAGTTGCAGCAATAGCAGTAGCCAGAATATCAGCATTTAGGTGGCTTCTTTGGGTCCCATTTCCTACAGGATAATGCAAAGAGGGTCAGCCTGCACACCGAGTGGGTTGTATTTCAGGAAAGGAACGCCAAGATTAGGGAGTCTGAATCTTTTATAACAGGCAACAAGTCTGCCTGCCCTTCCTTCAGAAGGAGACCTTATCTTACTACAGTGGTCAGTAAGCATGTCTGCTCCTTGCTCCTGAGGGAAGCACCGTCTCCATCTTTCAATCCTGGCCTCTACACAAACACCTGGAAAAGGAAGTCTGGAACAAAGGTTATCAGCGCCTCTCCTGGCAAGATGTGCAGAAATGCGAGGAACCCGTGGAGAATTGTCTTCCAACACTCTCAAGCCCCAGGTCCACGAGTATGAGGACGAATGGATTTTACTGGACAGGGCTCAAAGGACCTCTGGGACCATCTGGGTTTTAGGTAGAATCAGGAGGTGAAGGATGTGTTCATGGGGAAGTTAAGAATTTAGTGCAGCGTATTGGATTATTGAAAATAAAAATAAGATTTTGTACCAAATGTATGTTTGGTACAATTCCAGTGTGAACTGTAGTGCGTGTGTTACAGGAAAGGCAGGGAGGGAGGCGCTGGGCCCTGGCCCAGGGAAGAGGCTGGGATGGTGGTCCAGTTCTCCATCAGCTGGCTGTGGGGACACTGCCTGCCCTCCTTGGACATCTGCTTATCAGTAAAATGAGAAGGATGGAGAGCTTTAATAGTTCTGAGATCTCTTTTTAGCTCTCACAGCCTATGATTTTAATGCTTAGAAAATTGGTAATCCAAATGTAATATCTAAAGAAATTCCCTATTAGCCCAAAAACCCTACTTTTCAGCCAGGCAGA
>JAQZBX010086731.1:0-12936 GCA_029593785.1 Cabassous unicinctus | reverse complement strand
CCAAGATCTCATCATTAAGAAACTGACGCATATATTTTTTGGATATTTAGTGTTTGCTTATAGTGACATTTTAAAAATCAATAATTATTAATTGCAAAATAGAGATGAAAATTAGTAAAGCATATAGTCTGCAGTGAGGCCTTCATAAACCCTAACTGCATAGCTCTAAAATTTACCATGTATGTGCTCTCCTTTCTCAGGGGCTGGAAAATATACCATACATAATTTTTGAAGGGTAAAAGCTATTTATTTTATTTTCCAATTACTGGGAAGGGGTAGGAGACCCAAACAAACAAATAAAAATAAATGAAGGCAGACTCTCTTTCCTCTCCCTATAATGTCTCTCACTCTCATGCTAGTCCAGGTTCTCAGTGGCCTTTAGAATTCAAACTCTAGTCACTTCAAGTCTTTCTTGGCCATGAAAATCTCTCTTTTAACCTTAGTTCAGTATTACCCTATTTTCCACATGATTCTGTATGTTAAAATTAAATTCATCCTTTAGTGGTTCTATGTGCATGTTTGGCTCCAGCTGACTACCTTTCCCACCACTGTGATGGACTCAGGGCCATAGCTTCCCATGCAAATCAAACATGAATCCTTCTGAACCTTCCATAACTAAACATGGTGGAAAATTTAGCTGGCAATTTATTAAAGAGAGTTAGGTCTAGTAATAATATGCAAACCAACTTAGGGAAATCAAGTGAGGGAACTTTGTGCCTTCTCATAGCCACTATCCATGTGAGAGTCATCTGGTCCTATCACCAGTGTCCTCAAGCCTGTTTTAACTCTTCAAAGACCAAACCAAAGACCCTAAATCTTAGTAGTAGAGATCCCCTTGTCTATCAAAGTCCCATCTTCAGAATTTTGAGTTTCATTTTAGACTCTGCCTTTTTTTCTTATAATTCACACAGGGAACACACTTTTTTTTTTTTTTTCCAGAAAAAAACGTGTGCTCCCTACTGAAAGGTAGGTGGCCTTGCCATGTAGCTTTAATAGGCCAATCATTTAAAAGTGTAAAAGAGTAGGATCAGTATTCATATAAAAGACATGAATTCACAACAGGTGTCAGGTTGCATTGAATATTGTCAGGGGATCAAGCATTTCATCTGATAAGAGTTGGATGACCAGTTCATTTCATGCTTGCAGACTCTTGTGGTGAGAGGCCAATGTTAAGGATACCAAAGTGGGCATGGAAGTAAGGAGTCAGGAACAACTGTAAATGGATAAAGGAAATGGGCAGAGCAAGGGAGATGAATTATTTCTTCTTTTCCAAAGGCACAGAAAACCATCCAACTTCACAGAGGAAAATGGCTTGATTTGGGAGAGAAATAGACAATTACAAGGAAAAAGTTGAAGAAACATGAACCCTAGCTAATCAATAGTAGAGGAAAACCTAAATTAACCAAAAAGAAATTTGGAACCCACTTAACATTCTGAGAATTTCAGTTTAAAAATACATCCTTGATTACTTTTTTTGTTCTTCAAAATATTTACTTAGAATTTATTATGGGCAAAGCACTGCTCTAGGCACTGTGGAGCTTCAAAGATGTGTAAACACGGCTTTTGTTTTAAAGGTTTGCAATTTCTCATTGAGGAGTCAACCTCACCTCTGTCACTAACTTTCTGTCAGAGCTTGGATTAGAAAATTTTCCTTTCAGGTTTCCATATTCTTTTTCAGTAAAATGAGGGGGAGGGCAATAAATGAGCTTTTTTCTCTAACACTTCATAATTGGATGAAATAAATGCCCCAGTCATTTCCCTTCTTAAGAAACTCCTGCCTCTCCATGCCCCCAAACATTTGTTTGCTGTCATAGACAAAGCTTTAAATACCAAACTGAATCTGTTAATAGGATGGATTTTGACATTCACCACACCTACTGCCAAGGAAGAAGGAAACCTCTGTGAAGGCTAATTGTGGGACCTGTCGTTCTGGGGACTTGGGCAAATGAAAAATTAGCTGATGCCTGGTGGGAGGTTTAGAAGCCTGTGGGTGAAGCATTCAGGAGATGCAAGTGTTTAGAAGCTGCCAAGAGAAACCTGGTAGTTATCTCAGTAGCCAGAGCTTGGGAGAGAAGGCCTTGTTGGAAAGAGAAACCTACCTGTTGGAGAGTAGATGTGTATGCACCTGCAGTGCACGCCTGGAGAGGAAAAGTGTTGTTAGGGAGGCAGGATGCACCTGTGGGCTTTCATGTTGCAAGCTTTGGCTTTTCCCTTCACACTACACTATAGAAAAGGCATTTCTCTCACCCTTAATGCAAATTGTTGTTTTAATTTTCATTTCTTAAGTTCTGCTAAAAGTTTTCAGTTCTAGCTTACACAATTCTCTTCCTAAATTGCAGGTGCAGGTGTGTAAAAATATCTGGATAAAAAATTATTTTGTGCAATTGCCTTCCAGTTTCCTGTTACCATCACCCCCAAAAATGTGTCCCTTCCTTCTTTGCAACCTATGAAAATCTTATCAATCTTTACAAATTCAAGTCAAGTCCCATTTACCATGTTTGTATCTTCTTCTAGCTCATGATCAAAAATGTGTAAGTTATAATTTTTGAAGGGCAATATCAAATTTCTGTGACTGTTGCTTTCATTTATTTCTTCTTTATGATCTTGAGCTAATACTTAAAGCCTTATGTCATTCAGGAGTTTTAATACAACTACCCAACTAGTCAGTAAGAATCTTGAGGCCAGGCAGTAAGTCTTCTCTGTACTTGCCATAGAATCTTATATTGCCTTGGGTGTATTTCAGATACTTAAATGATACTTTTCAAGAAATTGTTGGGTTGATTTTCTCAGTTAATAAATTGTGAGCTTAATACTCTAGGGATTTTTATGTTTGATTGACTGCCACAAAATGGACTGGGCAGATTTTAATGATGTCAAGTCATTGATAAAGGTTTACAAGGGTCTGGGTTAAACTTTTTCATTCATTTAAAAGGGCAGATTACCTCACAGGCCACGGTGCAAATGTCAATGACTCACTGCAGGGAATTGGGTCCAGCTTGTGCATGGTTTAATCATTAGCTCTGTAGAGTGCTAATGAAATATTGATTCCAATATAACACTCTTTGGGAGACTGTGTAAGTTAATATCTGCCCCCTAATACATGTTGGTACATTAAGATCACTGGGCTGTGAAATCTGCAGAGATGGAAGTTCATGGCTCTCTTCAGCCCCATGAAAATCAGTGAGTCAAAGTTCTTTGATGGGATACACCACAAAAGCTCAGTTAGTTGTGGGTTATGCATTCAACCACACCTACCATAAAACCCTAAAGGTTTGAGATGGTCCATATGATACCACTAGGTCTGGGCTAGGCCAATATCTCTGGTTAGGGATAAACTGTTACCCAGAGAGGCCTGGGTTCTCTGCAGCTGCAGGGCTCACATGTGTAGTGAAATAAATGGTATTTTAAGAGGTCATAGAGTCTCATCTGCTGATAGATGAAAGTTAATTGCCCTTGAGGACAGGACATCACATCTCAGAAATAAGAGATGAGGAAAAAGTATTCTAATGAGTTTCCATTTTCCAATTGAGGTCCTTCTTGAGGACTAAATCTTTTCTGCCATAGAGAATACATCCCCTCCCCAGAGAACTCCACTACCCACTGAAGAATTACCTTCAACCCTTTTTGGCTTCCCTAAGCTAAAGTCTGTCTCTTTATCTTGATTATGAAACTGGACCTATTAGGCTTTCAGCCTCCATCTTGGTTTTTCATAAAGCACTATGCAATTATGAAGACATCATTTTCAGTGAATTGTGGCCAAATGTGTTTTGATTTACATTTAGGAGCCCTCACGTGGATCTCACAGCAGGACCTGGCTCAATACAAATATCCTACTCAATAGATTCCTATTCAATACAATTGCTAGCATAAGAAGTCAAGCAAAAAAAATGGAGAGTAGACTGAGTTGAGTTGGTATGGTCAATGTGCTCATCACAGAGTGATAATCCATTGGCCCATGTTATTGATGGCAAAGTAGTCATTTTTGCTATTACATGTTGTTTACTTGGACACATAGTGAGGTTCGTGGGGCTAGAATCAAAATGGCAGGTACACAGAAACTGTTGGTTAATTCTGAGGGCCTCAAGTAAGTTACAATAAGAGAAAAAAAGCTCTGGACTGGAATATTGCACTAAGGACAAATTCAAACATTCTGAGTGTCTAGATTATAGTTTCCAAATGCCAGAAACAATGCAGCTGACTGAAAGTTAGTATTTATATAGTTTAAGTTCTTCTCTTTGTATGGAATACATTGGTGTGCTCATCAAGAAATTATAATACACTGACAAACAGCATGGGAATATTTGGAAGAAGAAGGAAATAAGAAACCAAACCCACCAGGTCTCTCCTGAGAACCACTGCCGGCATTCTCCTGCCCCCAACTCCATTTGCCATTGCAAAGTATATCAATGACATGACTTGTAATTCAACAAGGAGGCAATATCATGCTATTTGATAACTCCACCCCAGTCCTTTATTCTCAACTTGAGTTCTGAATCTAATGTAATTAGTTAGAGAAAAACAAGGACGGGCAGAGCCCTAGCAACAGCTGCAGATCAATTAAACAAAGGTGTTATGACCACTAAATAAATGGCCGCTACCATTGCCTGATAATCAGGGTTCAAAGATTATTCTGATCCTCAGAGAACCCTGGAGTTAGCTTTCAGCAAATACAGTCACCAAAAAATAAAACTGATAAGCAGCCAAATAAATTTTATGGGAGTTTTATAACTGGAAAATTGTAAACTTGGAAAACAGAGCTCCAGAATTAAAACCAATAAAACAGGAAGTCTCAATCTCTCATATGTGATGGTTTGACCTAAATATTAAGAATGCCAGTAAAATTTGGACATACGCTGCTAAGTCAATGCCACCCTCTACCAGGGCATTCTTGCCAATCTCTCTCTCAGGTCAAGAACAAGCCTCTGAGCACGAAAAACCTTGGACAGCTGAGCAAGGAGTACACTCCCAGGATAAATAAATGAGAAGGCTGAATGTTATCATTAGGTTTCCCTGGTTCTGTCATCTACTGTTCTATGGGTGTGAAGTAGAGGCTACAGTGTATCTGGATGTGTTGCTGTCTTGTACCTTTTTTCCTGCGTGTATGCGTGTGTGATATTCTTTCTGTACTACTGCATTTTGGTATGTTGGAGGGGGCACAATTTATTAATTAATGCCTTTAATTGTAGAATAAGGTGACATTACTATTGTCCAGCTCCACCTCCCATGGTAAATTGTAATCCAGCAATAGAATTAGAATGACTTAGAATGCAACAAAGAAGCAAATAAGTATGTTGGCTAAATGATGATCGATACCAGGGGGAAATCTCAGTACACATTGTAGATAAATGTGTGACTCTTCAAACGTTCCACCAAGTAAAGTAATAGCAGAGAGAAGTGGATATGAATTCAAAAGTGGTTGAGGTATATGGTTAGAAGTAGCCTGCCACAATTATGACATTTCTGAAGTAGTCTGTTTGATCTGGAAACTTTGGGAAACATTTTCATGCAATTCCATGCTGCATTTTAAATTAATTACCATTAAACTAAGTTGAATCTAGGAAAATAAGCCAAGTTTATCTGTAGCATTTTGTACCCCTAGTATACTGTAAGATGACAGTGGTGGTTAACTGATGAGATTTTGACCAAAATAATCTAATTCCAAAGGTTCCACTGACAACATGGTCTTGAGCAAGCTTTTTATCCATTGTATTAGTCAGCCAAAGGGGTGCTGATGCAAAGTAACAAAAATCTGTTGGCTTTTATAAAGGGCATTTATATGGGGTAAAAGCTTACAGTTACAAGGCCCTAAAGAGTCCAACTCAGGGTACCATAAGAGGTACTTCCTCATCCAAAGTCTGTTGCCACATGTTGAAGCAAGATGGTGGGCGATGTCTGCAAGGCTTCAGCCTTTCTCCTTCCTCTTAAGGCTCCGTGGTCCCAGCTTCTTCTGATCTCAGCTGTAGGCTGGCACAGGACTTGTCTCTCTTTCTCTGGGGCTCATTTCTTCACAAGGTCATCTGTAAAGTATCAGATCTCTCCAAGGCATCTGCCGTGTCTATGGAGCTGTGTCTTCCTCTGTATATCTTCTCTGTGTATCTACCTCTGTATTCTTGATTGAGCGTCCTTTTATAGAGCCCACCAAGGGGGTGAGGACTCAACCCTGCACACATTAATGACATGACTGAATCAAAGCCCTAATCTTGATTTAATCAAGTAAACATAAAGCCTTTGAATTTAATACAATCAAAGATTATCACACTCGAGAAACAGACTAGTTTATAAACATAATCAATATCTTTTTGGAATTCAAAATAACATCAAACTACCACACCCTTTATATTTTTTTTCTCATCATCTGTAGATTGAAGATAATACCTGTTCAATAGGGTTATTGGTAGAATGAAATGAGGCATTATGTGAAAAGTACATTGCACTGTGCTGAGAATATAATTGGCACTTGATGATCAGTAAATATCATCAATATCTTTCATAATTTTAGGCTTCCTTCTGGTATTGTCTCCAACATGTAGGCATCCATTTCTATTAAGGACTACTTTTATATGATACACTTCTGACACAAATAACCAGAGAGTTGCCGTAGGCATTTCCCAAAATGTTTGATCCCCTGGCTATATTCATTGCAACCTGATACCTGTTGTGCATGCATGTCATTTATATGAATATTGATCCTATCCTTTTACCTTTTAAATAAGTGGCCTATTGAAACTACGTGGGAAGGCTATCTACCTTTTAGTAGGGAACAAGTTTTTCTCTGAAGAAAATGGGTGTTCCCTGTGTGAATTATCAGAATAAGAAATTCAAAATTCTTAAGATGGGACTTTGATAGACAAGGGGGTTCTCTACTACTCAGATTTAGGGTCTTTGGTTTGGTCTTTGAAAAGGTAAAACAGGCTTGGGAACACTCTGATAATAGGACAAGATGACTCTCACATGGATAGTGGCTGTGAGGGACACAAAGTCCCTCACTTGATTTCCCTAGGTTGATTTGCATATTATTTCTAGATCTAACTTTCTTTAATAAGCTATGGAGAACTCAGATTTGCATGGGAAGCTATGGCCCTGAGTCCATCACAATGGTGGTAAAGGTAATCAGCAGGAGATCCCTGGGGGGGAGAGGGGGGAATAATTTCTTCATGGAGCAACTCCTTGGTGGTTCCTGTAGTTTGGATGACATTAAGAGTCAGCATGTTCTTGCACAAACTTAAATGTAAATCTCCTAACCTGCAACCTTCACAAAGAGACTTTGTTAACCCTAAGGCTTCCTTGGTAGAAAATGTGTTTTCAAAGCTCCCCAGTTCAATTTGTGAAGGTAAAAACTTTCCTAATTCAGAAGGTCTTAAGATATGGTCCATGTGACTCAGAGTCTTAAAGTGGGAAAAACATAATTAGCACTTTTCAGCTTCAAAGAAGATTATAAACACTAGCTAATTAAACTTCCCAACACCTCCATGGTACGGATGTAGTTATTTCCCCTTTCTGGACAGGTTAAGATATCTATTCAAGGGAGGAGAATACAGCTGCTCCTCTCCTGCAGGGCAGCAATAAAATCTTTCTCCACTCAGCAGGGGTCTAGGCTCAAAGTTAAGTTTAATCAAACATTTAATCAGTATCATTGTACAGTGCCTTACTTTGTGCTTTGTGGAGGTAGGAAAAAGAAAAGTGTAAGTCAGTTTAACATGTAGTTAAACAGACAGGATGTTGAAACATTATACTAAAAATAAATGCAAGTGAAAAGAAAGGAAGATGAAAAATGTCCCATCTTTGGACTGCCTTCCTGTTCTCAATTCTGTGCATTGCTATGAAAAAGATCTTTCTGGAATGCAAATCCAATCATATTACTCTACTGCTTATAGTTCTTCAGTGATTTTCTATCACTTGAAGGATAAATAAAAAGCTCCTGAGGTAATATTTACTGACCTTCATCATTTGGTCGCCATCTACCTGTTTAGGTCATATCCTTCCACATTTGCCCAGTGAGCCCCAGTCTTAGAGTATCACTAGCTAATCTGCAGATGTAGTCTCTTTATTGATAATCCCCATGCCTGTACTATCATTCCCACTTTGCCCAAAAGTTTGACCCTTTTCCCTTCTCTGTGAACTCCCTCTCTTCCTTTAAGAGTCAACTCCAGGGTCACTGGTCCCCCTATGCCTTTCCTGATCCTGCCCTCCCTGAACCCTGCATTCTCTGAGCCCCCATAGCACTTTGCATAAACTCTTATTATTAAGTTTTCACAGTGTTCTGTTCTGTGATTATTTGTATATCTCCAATTAGAACCTGAATAAGGCCATAAAGGGTAGGGATTATGTTTTATTCATTATTATATCCTCAAAGCCTGCCATGGTCACAGGAAAATTACAGAGGTGGTTGGATAACTGAATGTTATCCAGACTTATGCCCTGGCACCCCCCACCCCCTTCTCACATTACACTCTGCTCTTAGTGACTGTTCTCTGCCATCAAAGGACATTTTATATGTGCTGCTCTCTTGGCCTGGGTTATCTTCCACTTCTCCACAGCACCAGGCTAATACTAACTCATCCATGAGGACCCAGCAACTCAGCTCAAGTGGCATGCCATTCTGAGCAGGATTCTCTGACAACTGTGCCTAAACTGGATCAGAAGCCTTTCTAAGCATTTTCATACAAAGAGTACATAACCATATCATAATACTTTTTACCTTTTCTTCATTTGCTTTATTTAATATATTGATTGTGAGCTCCTTGATATCAATGATTCATCTTACACTTTTATGGGTGCTTACAACTTAGCCTAATGACTGATGATTTACACTGAAAAAAAATAAAATAAAATAAATGAATAAATAGATAAATAAAGGAATGAATGAATGATCAGATTCACATTGGTCTAAATACTCTGAGAAGATTCCATGGAAGAGATTTATAGTTAATTCGGTTTTGAATGAAAGAAAGTATGTAGAGTGCAAATTCCACCCAGAAGAAACAGCATCAGCAAAATCCATGAGGAGCCGGCATTATCTAAAGAAGGCGATTCTTGCTGTGGGGATAGCCCAAGGAAACATGTAGACAGGCATGGAGGAGACAGTTAAGAGTGAACCACAGAAGTCATACTATTAGTTAGCTCAGGTGGATTCCCTAATATCCATGCCTAAACAAAACAAAGGTTCATTTCTCTCTCATGTCAGGGTCCAGTGTAAGTCAGTAGTAGAGAAGACATGTCTTATCCTGCTTCAGCCATGCCTGAACCCATGCTTCTTCCAACTGGTGGCTCCATCAAGTGCTAGAGCCACAACATCCACAACAAATCTTCACTTGATCCTCTGCATTTGGATGTAGATGAATTAGGAGAGCATTGAGGAATGTGAAGGAGGTCTTAGGGGCCAGGTCTGAAGGCAGCAGTTATCACTTCCACTTCCACTCCACCACTCAGAATGCTCAGTCGTTTGGCTACACCTAACTCTAAGGGACATTGGAAAAATAGACCTCTTGTGTCCCCATGAGCAAAAGGAAATGTGGATTATGGAATATTTAGGACTGTGTCTTCCACACAAAGGAATTTTATTTCATGCAACAGGGAAAAGAAAACAAGTATAGTTTCCCAATGGAAGAATAGCAATACTCAAGTGTATTCAAGAAAACCTAACCTAAAGACAAAGATTTGAAAAAGAGATTAAAGAATGAAGGAAACTAGAATCAGGGAAGTCATATAAAGTTGCTTCAAGTTTAATACAAAAATATTACAGCCTTAACGCAAACAGTATGAGTTTAAAAGAAACAGAAGAGGGTGCCAGCTCCTGGGCAGTGGCCCTGTGTTTGACAGAACACTCCTATCCTACGCTTTATTGTTTTAAATAAGGACGAACACATTAAGTTAAAATATCCAAATTATAACTGAAGCCCCAGAAAATGAATGTGGGGTTACATTGTGGCAATATCTGACATTTTTGGGGGGATCCAAACACTTTAAAATACTTTATATGCACATATATGCAAGTTTATGTATACACACGTAAGTAAATATATAACATGCAAAACCATACACATGTATGAAAATATATTGTATATTTCTATACATTTTTATGTATGAATTTCTTTTCAGAGTAGTTCCATGGTAGTGCTTGTAGAGTGCTGCATATGCCAATATCACAAATGAGAAAATTAAGTACTTTGCCTCACCAAGTCCTTACTATTCCCGAATGACTGAGTCATTTTGAGGAATTCAGTTCCTTGATGCCAAGCCCAGTGCATGCCCATCCACTAGCCCACTGATTTATTATTGCAGATGTACCTCAGGTAGGAAGGAGAGCAGATCTCCTTTTCAGAATGTTTAGTTCTAATTGTCTAGTATGCTTTAACTTCAACATATATTATTGCATTTTTTCAAACCACTGAGAGTGACATACAGTACTTTGGGGGGAACATGGCATAAGGCAGTAGAGCTTAGATTTGGACTCCCATTTTTACGCTTCCTGGGCATATATTAAAATGTGCTGCTCTGTAATGTATAGAGAGAACTGAGGTTTTCCTAAAAGTGGGCCTGGTTTAGTGATTTGAAACATAGGCATGATTTATAGAAACAGAGACCTGGGCTCTTATTGTGGCTTTCTCTTTAGTAACTGTATGGCATTAGAGAAGGCAGCTAAGTGTTCTGTGCCTCAGTTTCCTCGTCAGTAGAATGCCTTTAACAATAGCACATTTCTCACAGGATTGCTGTAATGATCAAAGGAGACAATACCAATAAATTCCTTAGAACAGTGCCAAGCATAAAATAAGTGCATAATAAATGAAAATGCTAGAATTATTAAAGGCAATTGTGTGAACTTTGAACCTCAGTGTCTTTATTCACGTGGAGCTCACATGTAGCAGAACATCTACTTTCTGTTTTGCAGGACGCTTTCCTAGTTACCCCATTGCAGAGGTTCTCAAAGTGTGGTTCCCTGATCATCATCAGCAGCAGCAGCTGGAAACTTGTCAGAAATGCAAATTCTCAGACCCCTACTAAATCAGGGGATGAGAACTAGCAATCTGTGTTTTAATAAGCCTTCAAAGAGATTCTGAGATCCTAACGTTTGAGAAACACTGATCTACTGGAAAGGAAAACTGTGAGGATTGTTCTTATGGTTTCTAATATCTATGGGTTCTGACAATCTGGAAACCCTGAAATAAGGGCCAGTGTCTTTTAATCCCTGTCTTGGTCACAGCCACTTATGTTTCAGGAAGACTTCAGATAAACCAAATCCATTCCTGTCCAGACTCCAAATCTACTGACAGTGAAGGTTCTCTCTGTTTCTTACACGGTAAGTCAGGTAAATGACACAGGGCTTTTCATTAAGCCCCCACAAGAAAGCGGAGGAAGGGAAGCCTACCATTTTAAACAACAGAAGAAGGACATCTCAGGTGGATGCCCTCTTGCTCCTGACAGCTCTTTTATTTGTTCTGTTTAGTTTTCTTTCCTCAGCCATTGGAAAACTCCGTGTTTTACCCTGTCAAAACAATCCTCAGCTCTTTGTCCCTTCTCAAGTTTTACAGGGATTTGGGGAGACTTAATTTTCAGTATTAGTGGGCTCTGAATATGCAGGAGTTGAGTGCTCAAATCCAACTTTAGTCTCTTCACCAGCCAAGTCTGCAGCCACTTCAGAAGCTAGTTTTCTTAGAACAAGAGTATCTCACTAGAGCGAGTGTTCATTTTTTTCCCATCAGAAGCACAAAATAATCCTTTGCATAAAGCATATGCCTCCTATTAACATGGTTTAGATCCCACTCCTTGAGGGATATTAAAACCTGGCATTATTCCACTAAGGAGCATTTTGACTTCTTATTGAGGCAGTTTACATTTTAAAGGTCATCAAAATAGTTGAATAAAACTGTACCTGTTTGAGCCTCCTGGTATGAGGTGTGCTAATCCCATAAGTATGTTGTCCTTAACCCACCAATATCTCCTGAGACAGAAGAGGGAGAAAGGGGTCTCAGAATTAAATGTATTGGAATGGTTCAGGGACAGTAATCAACCAGCTACTCTTTGAGGCAGTAGCCATTAAATCCCCAAGGTAGATATATGATCAGAAGTAGAGACAAAGGAAAATGCCATCTAGCTGGGGTCTTTGACCCCACAAACATTTAGGTAGTCTCTTGAGACCTGAGCTGGACCACACTGAGCCACAAAATTCTTATCTAAAAATAGCGTAAGTGCTCCATTTGTCTGTCTCTGTAGGGGTCAGTGGTTCTTACACTTAATTGTAGATTAGGTTTACTGGGGGAGGGGAGGTCTTGTAAAATACATTTTCCCTGGTCTTCAATCTCAGAAAAGTCAACTCAGAAGACATGGGTTTGATTTCAAGAATATGCAATTCATCACATGCCCCAGGATTCTGTGAGGTAAATGGTTTGTGGGTTAGGCTACAGCCCTCTAGATTCAAGCATTGCAATAAGAAGAACCAAAGACAGAGCACAAGAAATGGAAAAATAATGCGAAAAAACACCTGTGCGAATGTCAAGGCAAAATATAACTGGATGTTTCTACCCTTCTCCCACCGCTTTTTGTCTGGCATGGCTAAAGGCAACTTCTATTACTAATATGTTTATTTTGCCTGAGGCCAACTATCAGAAAAGGAAACATTTAATGAATCGTTTTGCTATCACATCTAGCACATATGAACACTTTGGGGAAAATTGTTAGAAACAAATAGACAACAAATTCCTGAATTGTCCCTTCTACCAAGCTCATGAACATGCACTGGTGTTGGAACATACCTAAATTCCTGTTCCTATGTTCTTGTCTTTTCGCTCCTTTTGAGAAAAATATATTTGTTTTCTACAGTTACATACCTTTTACTTCAAGAAATATTAGTTTTATTTAATTAAAATAAGATGAAAATTCCTATCCAAGCAAATCACCCTGGATTAAGTAGGACTGAAGTTCTCAACTTTGAGCTGGTAA
>JAQZBX010086729.1:0-12960 GCA_029593785.1 Cabassous unicinctus | reverse complement strand
TTTGAGGAGGTCCCATTTATCTATTCTTCTGTTGCACATGCTTTGAGTGTAAGTAATTGTGTAGCAATAAAGTTGAAATAAAGAGAAGCTTAAGGTCAGGTTATCTTGTATCTTGGGCTATCATATATATTTCGTATTTTGTGTGAAAGATAAATTGTAAAGAATAAAAAAGGTAAAATGATACCCTCATCATGTACCTACCACTGTTTACTTTAGTCATGGGACAGGATTAGCAAGATTATGAAACAAACAAAATGATCTGGCCAATTTTCTTATTATGGGGTTACTGGCAGTCTATTGCTCTAGCTTTCAAAACTGGTACAGTTATCTTGAATAGTTAGGTAAAAACCATAAATGCTGATTAAATCAGTGAAAAACTACTTTTGAAACCAAACATTCTAGGTGATATATATTGGAAGCAGAAGGATTGAAATTAACGGATAAAAGATTAAGAGAGGATGAAATAATTTAATAGTGATATCTTTACCCCCTCCCCCCCCAATGCCTTGAGACAGGGGTTCTTTACCTTTTTTGTTCCATGGACCTCTTTGCCAGTCAGGTGAAAACCATGGACCCCTTCTCAGAATGCAGCGGTAGATAGTTTTATGACACTCAACATCGGCATGTCTTTAAATTTTAGGATTATTCAAAATTACATTTTACAACTTTCCCATAATTTTAATACCTGATAACCTACATCTGTTCAATGGTCATTTGCAGCAAACATTTAGAAATGCGAGTTTTTCCACGGTGTCGTAAAACCATTTCCTCCATCCTTACCAACCTTTTTGCAGATAGTTATCCACTGCACTCAGAACAATCTACATCAAAATAAAAATCATGCTACGTCCACATATACTGTGTATTATTTAATAAATATATCACATCCACACCAACATGTCCCCACAAGAAAAATGTTTTTTTGAATTTTCAATTCAGGCTTACGCACCCATTGGGGGTCCATGGACCCCTGATTAAGAACACCTGCCTTAGGAGTTATAGATCTCTGTCAGTACTTGGAAATAAAAATGATAATAGAAATACTCCAAACAACTATTGCTTATCTAGGGTAGTATATTTGAAAGTACAGAAATTATTATGATTGTAGTTAGTATTTTGAGTGCTTATTCTGAGCTTAGACCCTAATCTAAGCTTGCTAAACCTTTATTTGGGCTATTTGTCCTCACCACAACTCTTTGAGGCAAGTGCTGTCATCCCTATTTTGTAGATGAACTGTGATTTAGAGTGATGAAACTTTTGTCAAAGTCATGCAGCTAGTAAATGGCAGGGTTGGAATTGTTACCAGTTTACCTTTGGCCTCAAGTAATATGTATTTTTAAAATTTACCACCCTTACCTTGGAGATAACTGCTTTCAGTGTGATTGTTACTGTAGCTTCTTGTACTTAGTTAATATTTTAGTGTGTTGAATGGCAGCTCTGGTATCTTGCTACAGAGAGGTGTTCGAAGTTGATCTTTGCAGATGAATCATCACTTAACTCTGGCTTTCAGAGGTCCCCTGAAAATGATCCTCTTGAAGTTGTTCCAACTCCATAGTTAGTAAGAATATTCCTATCCAATTTTTTTTCTGATCTTGGTACATTTTCATTAACTTCTTATTTATTTATTTATTGTATCCATTTTTATCCCCCCCCCTCCCGTTTTTGCTGTTTTTGTGTCCATTCACTGGGTAACTTTCTGTGTCTGTTTCCTGCTCTCTCTTCTTTAATGAGTCATCTGTGTGTCTGGAAGTACCCTCCTGGTTTGAAAGAGTCAGTGCTGTTTCATATATTGGTAACAAGTTTCTGCTATCATATATTTATTTTGAGCACATTTATTTTAAAAATATAAAAAGCTTATCTATTGATAGAAATATTTTAAATTAATTTATAGATGGTAGAGTGTTACAGCCTTAGAGACTTCCTTTTTCTTTCTTTTTTTTAATAGACTATTTATTTATTTCTCCCCACCCCCTCATTGTTTGCGCTTGCTGTGTCTGTTCGTCTTCCTAAAATTTATTTAGATTTAAATTTTATATAAATGGAATCATACAATATGTAGTACTTTATGTCTGGTTTCCTTCACTTAGCATAATGTGTTGATTTTTTTTTTTTTTGCCTGATATTAACATCTTGTAACATTAACAGACATTTGTTTAGTTTCAAAGAAAAACAGTCTTACATATACAATATTACCCATATTCATATTTCACATGAGGTTTTACTATGCTATACAGTCCCATATTTTCTATCTTTCCTTCTAGTAATATAGATGACCTTAGATGTTCCCTTTCAACCACTATCGTACTCATATAATAGTAGCTAGTTGCAAACACTATGTCATGCTTTCACCTTTTCTATTCATTTCCAAAGATTAACAAACAACCTTTTTACCAATTCTGTACAAGTTAACCGTCAGCTTCCATTCTCTAACCACATTCTATTTTCTGGTGACCCATATTCTAGTTATTAGCTCCATGTGTTTACACAATATATTTAGTTCATAATAGTGCAATCATGCAGTATTTGTCTTTTTGTGTCTGGCTTCCTTCACTCAACATAATCCTTTTTCTTTTATTTCTTTTGTCCTGTGTTGAGTATAGTAATTTATTTCAACACTTGAAAGTGTGGGTTTTAAGTTGTTTTCAATTAGTGCCTAATCTCTCCAGGTGAGGATAATAATTGGAGCTAATTCTGAATTAATGCAGGAATGTGCTGTCAAATGATAAACCTGTGTAATTACATGATCAGAATGAATTTAATTTGATTTCCTAAATTTGAGGGAAGTATTATAGCTTAGTTTAGACACATAGACTGTGCAGTTAAACAGATTGAGTTCAAAGCCTGGTCCAGCCACTTACCAACTGTGTGAATTAACTTCTATATCTCAGTTTTCTTGTCAATAAAATGGGGATCATCATACCTGTACCACAAGGTTGTTGTGGGGATAAAGTGCGTAAGTGCCTCGCCCAGTCCCTAACATGGTGTGTATGCAATAAAAGCTAGTTACTGCATCTTAAGGCATGTTATAAATGCTTAGATTAGGGTCTCCACCCCCAACTTTAATGAGGATTCAGAATGGACAAGCATTGTTCTGATTTCCATTTTGAGGCTCTGCAGACACTCTGCAGCATAGATTATCCATTTATTTCTAGGGTTGGCTAGGTCTGTGGGTGTCGCCTCCCTCCTTCACCTCTCAAATATACCCCTACCTAAATAAACCTTGCTGAAGGCAAGTCTTTCAGATGGAGGAATAATATTCTTCCATAAAGAGCACTTGTGTTTTACTAGCCTTTTGTTGTTGTTGTTGTTATTCATTGTTGGATGCAGAGTTGTTGCTTTCTAAAGTAGGAAAATTATCAGGTATGCAGATTTTGGCCATAGGACCTTCCACTTATGCCCAGGGGACCAAAGTACTTCTTTACTCCTACATTTTTATTTTTTTCTATCAGCATTGTACTCTGCACCAAAAATCCAGTATTTCTTCTAACTGACCAGTAGTTTACTTTTATATTATCATCTATCCTTTCTCCTTTCATCTGTCCTAACCCAAGAACTCTGTGTAGGCTGGTGTTTTCATCCGTTCTAGAGTCAGTCATTCTGATATCTTAAGTTATAGACCAGGAATCCAAATTTCAATCCTGACTATCAGTCATATTTTATGTCTTCTTCTCTTCCATTGTTCCAGTCCTTAATTATAGCATATAAGGGAGAATATCATCTGTACATATGTATCTTTCACTTTTTTGGGAAGGCCTCAGAGATGCCACCCTGGTTTCTTTTCAGCAATATCATTTACTGCAAATTACTCACAAGGCAAGGATGATGTTTGCTGAGTCTAATAAATCTTAGTTGGCTCCTTGTCTCATCCAAGATATACAATCCAGAAAAATAAATAAAATAGCACACCTATTGTTAGGACTATAGTTAACTGTCTCCTTACTCACCAGTAAGAAGATGTCAACTGGCTGTAAGAGAAATTTCTTCTGGTAACAATAATGGTTTCTCTAAACTTGCTGCTACTGATGATTGTCTTTGTTATTTCTCAGAGTATGAGTTGATGCTTTTCCAGCAGTCTGAAAAACCCGATTTGTTAGTCAGAGTTGCCCATGGGATTGTTGTAGTTCATTCACTTACTAAATACTTATTGAGTACTTATTTTGTGTCCGACACTTATTGGCTCTGGAGATTTAATAGTGAGCTAAACAGATAAAAATACCTCCCTCTGTGCATATTGTAGTAGAATTAGATGAATAATAAATATATTAGATTGCACATTAGCATGGGAAAGGTGCTATGGGTGAAAAAGCAGGAGAAAAGGGAATGGGGAATGAGGAGGGTAGTTACAGTTAAAAACAAGATGGTTAAGGGTGGGAATATGGGAATCCCCCTATTTTTTGATGTAACATTTATGTAATCTAAAGCTTCTTTAAAAATAAAACATTTCCATTTTTTAAAAAAACTGGTTTGGGTAAACCACATTGTAAGGGTGACATTTGTTTTTGTTTTTGATTATTTATTTATTTTTTTTTTTTAAGGTGCTGGGCCAGGATATTGAACCCAGGACCTTGTAAGTTGGAAGCCAGTGCTCAACCACTGAGCCACGTCTCCTTCCCTGATTAGGTTTTTTCGTTTGTTTGCTTGCTGTTTTTTGTTTTTGTTTTTATTCTTGTTTTTGTTTTTAGGAGGCACTGGGAACCAAACCCCAGACCTCCCATGTGGGAAGCAGGCACTCAACTGCTAGAGCCATGTCCACTCCCCGTAAGGGTGACATTTGATCAGAGATTTGAAAGAAAGAAGGGTGTAAGCCATGTAGATATCTGGGGGAAGAACATTTTATATACAGAGGCTCTCACTAACATGCTAAAACAAAAACAAGTATGAGCAATGAAGAAAGTAATTTTAAAATACAAGGATCTTTAAAAATGTTTTTGCCACTCAGGTATATACCCAGGAGAAATGAAGGTATATGCCCCCACAAAACTTGTACATGAATATTCATAGAAGCATTATAATAGCTTAAAAGCAGAAACAACAGAAATGTCCATCAACAGATGAACGTTTAAACAAAATGAGTATATCCATACAATGGAATATTATTCAGCATAAAAAAGAATGAAATACACATGCTGTATGTATATGAACCTTTAAAACATTGTTCTGAGTGAAAGAAGCTAATCAGAAAAGACCACATATTGTATGTTTCCATTTATATGAGATTTCCAGAATAAGCAGATTCATAGTGACAGAGGTAGATCACTGGTTGCCAAAGTCTGGGAGGAGGAGGGATTGGGATGGGACAAGCAGTTATTGATGAAGGTCACACAACTCTGTAATTATGGAAAGAAGACTTGCTGATTGAAAAAGTTCAGACCCTGTATAAAAGTGTAAAGAAACCTTATTTCAACCATAATTCCAACTATTCAGATTTGCAGTTTTGATACTTTGGTATATATTCTACAATAAGAGTACATTTCCCAATTATTAAGGCTAGGGAGACATTTTCTGAGTGAACAGTGTAAGGAAGTGTAAGATAAGTATTCTTATTTCAAAGTAAGTGAGAAAAATGTGGGATTGCAATTATTTTCCAGGCATGACATTAAAGGCAGAAAGGGAAAAAATTAATATTTTTGATTTAAGAGTTTAAAACTTAAGTACATGGAAAAATTCAAAAATTACACATGGGATGAATTAATTTGACAAGTTTCAATTCTTTAAAAAGCTCTCTTCAATCAGTAAGTGATAATACTTACAGGAAAACAGGCAAAAGAGAAATAGCCAAGTCACATAAAAAAAAAAAATGATCAAAAATTTTAAAAGTGCTAAGCATTCAAATCTCACTAGTAATCAAATAAATATAGGTTTTTAAAACTGACGTTTTTTCCCCCCGTTAAGATGGAAAACATTTAAACAATACCTGATATTGTGTAAGTTGTGGGAAAAACTGCTGGTGGGTATTGAAATTGTAGGAGAATATTCTGACAGTGTCCATCAATGCCTTACATGTTTATAACTAGTTATTTAACTTTTGATAATTGATCTTATGGATAGAAATATTAAAGAGAGATGCCAAGACATCTAACACAATGTTCTTTAAAATAGCCAGAATGTCAGATAACCTAAATGTTTAAAATTAGCATATTAAATTCTGGTGCATTGCATCTCAAATTGTGAGAAATCATTTGTTTTGTTTTGTTTTTTCATTCCATTGTGAACTGCTAATTTTATGAAATGCAATAAAAGAATTATTAGGAAAATCAAACAAAAAGTCGTTAAAATACAAACCCAAATTATTAATTGATTCAACAGACCTATAATTATATCACAATAAATAAAATCTGTGTTTTAAATGTAAAAAAACAGCTTCTTATTAATTTACCTAAACTAAACATTGGCATCAGTGCTACTTGCATTTAATCTTCTGTCTTTTATTTGCGTAACCATCATAGTAGAGAAACCAGTCCCAAAGATATGGTGACCAAAATATAAAAAGAGGTTTTATAGGAACTTTAGCAAGCTCAGCATATTTATTTTTAACTTTTATTCAAAACGAATAATGCGGTATTTTCAAAATTTGTCTTCAGTCTCTCGTCAGTAGCTAGTTCTTGTAAAGCTAGCCAAATTCACATTTTTTGATGAGAGAAATAGATTTTGAATTTTACACACTTCTGAGTTACAGTCAATAAACTTCCCTTACAATGTTGCATGTAGCGTGGTCTTACTGCACATGACTGTTAGGCAGCTTATGCCACATGGGATTCATTATACAGTTCTGGCAATCTTGAACTGGTCCTTATCCTCAGCAAAAGAGTCCACTAACCAAATGGCCACAAAAGTTTCTAAATGCTTACTCCCAATTTCTATACTTATATTGATGTGGCCCAGGAAGAGACAGTTTGCAGTTACAGTTTGAGTAGCACTGTTCTAGTGTGTTCCTACACTGGAATACAATGTAGCCTTAAAATCATTTTCTCAAAGAATATTTAAGTCCATGGGAAAAGTTTAATACTCTGTGAAAACAGGGTAAGCAATACAAATGATATAATCTCAATTTTGTTAAAAAATAAATTTCTAAATAGAAGAAAGGTAAGAATTATTTTTGCTTGCTGGGGTAAAAGATGGTTTATTTGAATATTATTTTTCTTACTATCAACATGAATTACTTTTATAATGAGAAAAGATTTATTTTTCAGTTATCCCTTATGCAGTGATAAAGACAACAAAATGGCTGGCACTTAGCTCAACAAAAAAAATTTGGGAATTGATTTGTCACTTGGTGACACTTGGTGAAGGTGCCCTTTGGATGCCAAGGTGTTGTTTGGCAATGGGAATTTTAATCTTTCATTTGCTTTATCAAACATTTTTTTTGTGCAAATATATTCACTGGGGATGTTGAGGACAATTAGAACTCCAGTCCAGTTGGGGAGAAAGATAATTGAGCAGACAATCATTGTATGGTCTGCTAAAGGCTATGGTAGAGAGAGGAACAGACCAGTGCCTGTCCTTAAAACCTTATGGTCTTTTAGAGGAAATTGTGCCTTAAAATGAGTACCATATGGCAGGCTATGAAAGTGAGAGAGTTAATGCAACTTTGGTATGAGAGATTTCAAGAAAAATTCTAAGATAGATATATAATACTGTACTAAATTCACCCATATTTTATTTTCTAGGCCTCAGCACAAAATGAACATAATTAGGGAAAATAAGGATTTGGCATGTTTCTATACAACAAAACATTCATGGAGGGGAAAGTAAGTATATTTTATACTTCTATGCTTTTATATTTTTGATTTTATATTTCTATGCTTCTATAAAGTATTACTTTAAATATTACTCTATTTCAGCATCTTGAGTATATACCACACAGCTCAGTAATGCTGTTCAGCCCTTCTGAAAAGCATATGTGCAGATTTTAAATGGAAATGCTACATTTAGAATGAACGTTAAGTAATTGTTCTTTTTGCTTTTGACATTGCTGGTTTTCTATGTCTGCCCTAGGGAGGAGATTTGTAAGAATTTAAAGTAATAAAAGGAAAGTAACTAGTTATTCACCCTCTTCATGCTATCAATTAATGATGACATTATGCAGTAGGAGGAGAGTGCTGACTCCCCAACTTTATCACCTAGAGACTAGCCTGGGTGTGATCAACACATTTTCTTATTCATTTGGCTGTCAGAGAAAATATGCCATTAATTCTTGTACACTTTATAATATTTCTTAAGACCTGAGATGAAATTGAAAAATTGAGTTTGACCATTTCTTTTTCGGGAGGGGGGGGCGATGATATTTTTAATAGCTTGCCTATCAGACCAAGAAGTTATAAATGCTTCCGTTTCCTCTCTGTAAAGGGATGGTAATTCCTACCCCTCAGATTGCAATCAGGATTAAATGAAGTGATATCCAGTGTATGTAGGTTTTTAAATTATACCTTAAATACCTTGAGTGTTCAATGAATGGCACCTTGTAAATCCTTAAGAAAAGTGTGTCTATAGTCTCTGGTACTCTGGTAGTAATGAGTAAAATGAGTGTCTCACTAATAGGTGACCACATGATTCCAAATTAGGCCTCAAGATAGGTAAAACGTGATACATGCATGAGCCCAGTAATATTTGTTCTTATTCTTAACTTTAAAATTTTTAGGTAAAAGAGAGTTTGGTGACTTCTTGAATGGTACAACACCTCAACGCTGTGGTGTTTCTGGTTTGCTTTAGCAAACTGACTATAATATTGAAAGGTTGGCATGTTTGACTTTGTTTCTTTTTAGTAGCTCCTTTTAGTAGCTCAATTGTATCAACTCCTAATTTAAAAGGCATCATTGTTACTCTTGTAGAATACGTGTTTCTAATTTTTCTCTCCAGTTAGTTTCATTCAGGTAAATTAGAGAAAAAAAGCCCTTATCCAGGGTAGTATTGCCTGTTTGGTTCTTTGAATCAGCCTTAAAAAAAATTGTATTCCCCTCCCCCCACCCTCTTCCTCAGTTGTTAGATTGCTCTGGTCATCATAATACAACTTCTGTTTTTAATATAATTATAGCATACTGATGCAGTAATCCAGAGAACAAAGTTATGGTAATGCTTTCTGCTTTGTATGCTTTTTATTAATTGTGATCATCTGAAATAATATAAAAAATATTCTTAGAGTAGTAAGACTTAAGATAATCTTTTTACCCCACAATAGGTAACAATTCTGTTCTTATAGCACAATTCCATCTTTCTGTTATTCACACTTGAAACTCTTTTGTTTCAATAGCAACTTTTTCAAGGTAGAATCAATGCTTTTATAAAATTCACCCTTTTAAAGTGTACATTTCAGTGGGTTTTAGTATATTCAGAGTTGTGCAACCATCACGACGGTCTTTAGAACATTTCTATCACCTCAGAAAGAAACCCCTCATCCATTAGTGCTCACTCCCCACACCTCCCTTCCCTAGCAGCCACTGATCTACTTTTCTGTCACTATGGATTTGCTTATGCTGAACATCTCATATAAAGGGACATCTCATATAAATGGAATCATACCATATGTGGTCTTTTGTGATTGGTTTCTTTCACTTAGCATAATGTTTTCAGGGTTCATCCAGTTGTATCATGTGTCAGTACTTCATTCCTTTTTATTGCTGATTAATGTGCCATTATTTGGATATACTACATTTTGTTTATCCATTAATCTGTTGATGGTCATTTGTGTTGTTTCCTCTTTGAGGCTGTTATGAATAATGCTTCTATGAATGTTTTTATAAACGATTTTGAGTGGATATATATTTTCAGTTCTCTTGGGTATATATCTAGAAGTGGAATTGATGGATCTTATGGTAAATATATGTCTAACTTTTCAAGGAACAGTCAAACTGTTATCCAAAGTAGCTGCAGGATTTTACAATCCCACCAGCAATGGTGTTCCAATTTCTCCACATCCTCACCAACGCTTGTTACTGTCTGTCTTTTTTGTTTTAGCCACCCTAGTGAGGATGAAGCTGTATCTCATTGGGTTTTGACTTGCATTTCCCTAATAATTAATGATGTTGAGCATCTTTTCATGTGCTTATTATAAGGACATTTATGAATTGTCTTTGGAGAAATTTTTATTCAAATCATTTAATTGAGTTGTCTTTTTATTGCTGAGTTGTTAGAGTTCTTTATGTAGTCCCCTATAAGTCCCTTACAAGATGTATGATTTGTAAATATTTTCTCCCATTCTGTGGGTTGTCTTTTGCTGTCTGGATGGTATCCTTTGAAGCACAAAAGTTTTTAATTTTAATGAAGTCCAGTGCATCTATTTTTTCTTTTGTTAATTGCATTTTTGGTATCACATCTAAGAAACCATTACCTAATCCAAGGTCTTGAAGATTTGCTCCTGTATTTTCTTTTAAGAGTTTTATAGTTTTAGTTCTTGTATTTTAGTCTATGATCCATTATTAGTTAATGTTTATATATATATATGTTTATATATATATGGTAAGGTAGGGATTCAACTTCATTCTTTTGCGTGTAGCTATCCATATGTCCTACCACCATTTGTTGAAAAGACTTTTTTTTTTTCCCGTTGTATTTTTTTTTTTTTTTTACACCCTTGTAAAAAATCAATTGACTGTAAGTGTATGGGTTTATTTTTGTACTCTGAGTTCTATTGATCTCTCTGTCGATCCTATGGTAGTACCATACTTTCTTGATTACTGTAGCTTTGTGTTAAGTTTTTAATTCAGGGAGTGTAAGTACTCCAACTTTGTACTTCTTTTTCAAGATTGTTTTGGTTATTCTGGGTATCTTACATTTTCATATGAGTGTTAGGATCAGCTTGTCAATTTCAACAAAAAACGCAGCTAAGATTTTGATAAGAATTGCATTGAATCTGTTAATCAATTTTGGGAATGTTGCCATCTTAATTTTAAGTTTTATGATCCATGAATACGAGATGTCTTTTCATTTATTTAGATCTTCTTTAATTTCTTTCAACAGTATTTTGTAGTTTTCAGTGTATATGCCTTGACGCTTTAACTTCTTGAAAATATCCTACGTATTCCAGATGGTGATAATTATCATTTCTTTGAGTCACATACATTATTATGTGGCACTGAAACTTTTTTTTTTTTTAACACTTAACCTATTTTATGTAGTCAATTTTAATATGTTTAAAAGTATTTTTCAGCATAGTCTAATGTAAAACATTAGAGGCCAACATTTAAAAAAAAAACAAACCCACAACTTTTTATTGTTTCTGAGTTGCTAATTTAAACATCTCTAGAATCATGTTCCTATACTGCATATTTTTGCATGTAATTTTGGGAGTTTAGAGCCCCAGTTTTAGGAACTTCATGCCTATGTACATGTTGATAACCCAACCCCACCATTTCAGAAAAATGTTATTGATAGTGGCTATAAAGATGAATAAGTAAATTAAAGATAATCTCTCCAGAAATTCTTTGAGAATATTCATGTGACCCATTTCTGTTAACTTGTGTAGTAGTTTTCCTTATGTCTCACCTTACAGCTACCACTCATGCTCTTCATGCAGGTTCATTCACCATCACTATAGATTGCTTGACTGGCAGAGTAGCCCTTCTTCAGTGCTTGTCAGTTTTTCCATAAACTATGTAATTTTGTTATATGTTCTGGAACAAGCAGCAAAGGGGAGTAGAATTCAGGGGAATAAAAACACTTTTCTCTATGAAAAAAAAACCCAAAAACACCACTTTTCTTTCATGAAAGAGCAAAATTTCCTTTTTAGCCTAAAGCAGACCATTTCATACAGGAAGGGAGGTGCAGATGTTCCAGGGAAAGCAGAAGTGCAGATTCACTATGGAAAACTGCAGATTAATGTTCAACACATAGGTTCTTAAGATTTTTGCATGGAAATTATAAATTGCATCTACCTGTCACTCGCTTTAATAATTGAATGCATTAATTATGGCAAATGCTCTGAATTTAAGAGTAGCATTTTAGTATCTGAACAGTACCACAACACACTGGGATATATGGTAACCATTCTATGGAAATTCAAGTACAGATGCTCACTGCCTTCACAGGCAGCATGTGCAATGATTAGATACAGGAAAGTGAGAGAAACATTGAAAGTAAAGCTGGTGAATTTCTGATACCTTTATTATATGTAGAATAGGGTCCCACAGGAGAGATCCTCTTCTCTTTAGAGCTGTGTCACTTGCATACCTCACCAATTCTGCTAACCACAGGAATCATATGTTTGTGTTTTTTTCCTCCTTGCTTCATCCTAGCTATTGACCCTGCCAAGCTCTAAGTCTTAGATGAGTCCGCCCAGAATCTTTATGTTTTCTTTGTGTAACTTTTTGGTGATTATCAAGCAATCTAGGATTTGAACAACTTCCACTCAGCATTGAAATTTGTTACAGACTTCTCTTCTACTTTTCTATTTGTTACATGCTTCTCTTCTACTTTTCTCTTTCCATTTATTTCCAGACTTTTTGAGTCTACCTTTACTTTTTTCTCTTTCCTTTTCTTTATTAGAGGAGTTGTGGGTTTACAGAACAATCGAGCATAAAATATAGGATTCCTATAAACCACCCTACAAACAACTCCTTGCATTGGTGTGGAACATTTGCTAAAATTGATGTTCCCCTTTTCATTTCTGATTTTTGTTACTTGTATCCTCTTTTTTTCTCAGTCTTGCTAAAGGTTTGTCAATTTTATTAATCTTTTCAAAGAACCAACTTTTTGTTTCATTGATTGTATTGTTTGTTATTTTATCTCTATTCTAATATTTCCTTCCTTCTGCTCACCTTGAGTTTAGTTTGCTCTTCTCCTAGTTCTCCTAGTTTTGAGGTTAGGTCTCTGATTTGAAGTCTTACTTCTTTTTTAATGTAAGCATTTAGAACTATAAATTTCCCTCCCAGCACTGCCTTCTGCATTCTATAAGTTTTGGCATGTTGTATTTTCATTTTCATTCACCTCAAGATATTTCCTAATTTCACTTTTTTTTTTTTTTTTTAA
>JAQZBX010086728.1:0-12527 GCA_029593785.1 Cabassous unicinctus | reverse complement strand
GTGAACCCAGAGATGCATGAGAATTGTGATTAATAGTACAAATGCAAGAATGTCCTTTGGTGAACTAGAATGGATGTACGTCACTATTGCAGGGTGGTGGGAATGTGGAGAAGCATGGGAAAATACAATTAATGTAACCTATGGACTATAGTTAACAGCAACACTGTAATATTCTTGCATCAATGCCAAAGATGTACTGGTACCTTGCGTCAGCACCCCTTTGGCTAATATAGGGGGTATGGAAAAATATGCTAAATATACATTATAGACCATAGTTAGTGGTAATAGTCTGATATTATCTCATAATCTGTAACAAATGTTCCACAATACTGTGGTGTGCTGGTGAAGGGTTGTTGTATGGGAATTCTACACATGTGCATGATTGTTTTGTAAGTTCACAACTTCTGTAACAAAAATATATTTTTGAAAAAGGAAGAAAGAAAACTCCAGTCCATGAGAGATACAGATACAGAGTTCAGAATCCCTAGTAGGCAGCGGATGTAGCTCAAGTGATTGAGAACCTGCATGCTATGTATGAGGTCCTGGGTTCAATCCCCCATACCTCCTTAAAAAAATAAAAAAATTAAAAAAAGGGACCCCCAGACTCAAATGTTACAGTTCCCAGTAGCACAGTCCAGAGGCTTGAGAATGGGTGATAGGGTGTGGTCTTAGACCCTCATTCCACTGCCACCACTACCTAAGATGGCCCAGTCCCCTGTGATCCTGGCTGGTCATGAGAGTGCCCTTGGAGCCCACCCAGACCCCAACCCAGGAATTCCCCATTCAGCTCCTCCCTCTTGGACCTACTGATGGGGGTGAGTGGGATTACTGAACTAGGAGTGTGAACAGGACCAGATAGCATGGGTCCAGGGGCTTGTGGCCTCTCTTCCCCTCACTGATATGGTGGGGTATTTCTTTTTTCAAAGGAAGGGCTGAAGGTTGGAGACAGGTCTTAGCCCCACAGAGCAAGGGAACTATGCGACGCTGCAGTCTGGTCCCCTGCTCCTGGCCAGCAGAGCAGAGCCAGCTCTGAACAGGTCTGTTTCCTCTGTGGCTGTTACATCAGAAGGAGTTTGCAACTCTCAAGAGCAGAGTTTCTTCCTAAAAACAGGCCTTTTTAGGTAGAGGAGCTGGTGTTTAGTCACTATTAAATTTGTCTTTCTTGAGACTGGATTAGGCAATATTTTAGGAAACAGATCTTGTGACCATTCCAAAGTTATCTCAGATTTAGCACTACATTTTAAACTAAAACATACTTTCTGCACTTAGTCAGAAAGTCTTTCCCTTATCATTTTTTTTCAAAAGGGAAAAAATTCTAATACCCTAGACCTGTGCCATACAATATAGCAGCCATTGCGCCCTTGAGATGTGGCCAATTGGAATTGAGATATTCCTTAAGTGGAAATACACACCTGATTTTGAAGACTTAGTACCAAAAAAAAAAAAAGAAAGAAAAGAAAGAATGTAAAATATCTCATTACCAATTTTAAAATATTGTCTACATGCTCTAATGTTAGTATTTTGGACTTATGATGTTAAATAAAACATATTATTAAAATTAATTTAGCTTGTTTCTTTTTACCTTTTTCAGATGGCTACATATGGGTTCACATTATACTTTCATTAGAAGGCACTGCTCTAGACTCAAGAGAAAATTCCCTATATACTTTGTTCCCTTTTTATCCCCAACTTTCAAGTTCAGATAAACCCAAAGAAAACTTTAAGACATTGTGATGGTTAATTTCATATGTCAACTTGGCTAGGTTATGTTGTCCAGCTGTCTGGTCAAGCAAGCACCAGTCTGATTGTTACTGTGAGGGTGTTTCATAGAAGGATTTGCATCTATAGTCAGTCCATTGCATCTATGGCTGATTGCATCTACAATCAACAAAGGAGCTTGCCCTCAGCAGTTGGAGGTCTTAAAGCAGGAACTGAGGAGTTCAAAAGTCAGAAAGAAATTCTGCCTTTTCTTCAGCCAGCCAGCTTCTCCCCTAGGGAATACAACTCCACTTTCATCAGAGTTTCAGGGCTCGTGGCATGCCCTACAGAGTTTAGATGTGACCGATTTCAGGATCTGTGGGGGAGTGTGTGTGAGTCTGAGTATGTGAGCAGATATGTGGATGAGCACATGTGCAATCCGAGGGGCTGTCCCTGGGGTGGGGATGGGGAAACTGCTTCTAGGCTCCTTCAAAGCTGGGGATGGGCGAATGGTTCTGGCCTCTGTCCCAGAAGTGGGTGTGGAGTTCCAGTGGTTAGTTCTATTGCCTCACATCCGTTGCCTTCCTCCACGGGGCCTCAGAGAAGGAGAACTTGGTGGTGGGACTAGGGGTGGGAGGTCTGGGGGACTCAGGAATCTTGTTTCCAAGCCCAGCTTCCCTGATTCCTGAAAGGTGGGACTCTGGGGTCCCACAGCTTCCCTCTGGAGACCAAAAGGAGACTGGAGGATAAGTCCACCTAGATAGACCTCACACAGCTTCCATTAAGTTCCTGACCATTTTAGTCCCATCTCTGAGTCTGGGGGCTTCTCTTCTTGGCCTTCCTCAAGACCCCTGGTTTCCTAAGGTTCTCTTGATCTGTGGGGTGAGGATGGGAGAATCCTGGGTCCCTGAAGAGAGAAGTCTGACCCCTTTTTCCTCCTCCTGCCACCCCAGGATTTCCTCATCTGCCTCTGACATCTTCCGGTGGGCGGGGATGTGTGTGGACAAATCGGCAGTTCAGGGACCATGGAGGCTGAGGAAATCCTCATGAACTAGGAGGTGAAGATGCAGACGGCAGACTTCAAAGACAAGAAATGGAGGGGCCCTGCCAAAAATGAAGGTTAGGAACCCTGGGGTGGGGAGCAGAGAGACCAAGAAGAAAAGGTTGGGGTGAGAGGGATAAGGGGAGCCCAGAAGCTGGCTCCTTCCCCAGCCTAAGATGTGTGTAGTGTGTCCCTCAAACACACAACTTCTGCTAAACCAAAAGGATTGCAGTTCCTCAGACCTTATCTTTTACCCCCAGAAATTTGTTATGTGCAGGGGTTCAGTGAAACAAGATCTTTGAACCCACGCTCAAAGTTCTGGGCAGGTTTCCACAACCCCTCCCACCAATTCACCCTACAGGCACAGATGACCCTGACTATGAGAATATCACCTTGACCTTCAGAAACCATGGCCAGCCAAAGGGCAGTCATTCACCACCCAAGAGTCAGGGTGAGCTGATGCCACAACCTGGAGAAGCAGCAAGTGGGAGGTCATTGCAGGGGAGAGGGGTGGCGTGTGGAGCTTGGGTGAATGGTGTGGGGGTGTGGTGGCATCGACTGTGATGGTGACAGAGCTGGGGGTAGCTTTGCAGGTGGTGTTAGCAGTGGATATCTGCCCCACTAGTGATGGTGCTGGAGAGGGTGTTGGTGGAAGTGTTGGGTGATGGTGCTGGCAATGGTGAACGTAGGTGATGATGTGGTTGATCAGGGAGGCATAGGTGACAGAGCTGGTGACAGTGCTTGGGAGAGGCTTGTTGTGGTGACAGTGTTGGCGAGTGGTGGTGGTGATGACAAGAGGGCTTCTGATGGTGTCAGTGTTGGTTCTGATAGTGAGAACGTGGTTGATGGGGACAGCTTTTGGAGGTATTGGGAAAAGTGAATGTAGGTGACAGAGGTATGATGGTTTGAGGGTGGTATTGGATGCTGGAAGTCACCTGGCTTGTCTCTCTGCTCCAGTCCCAGCCCAGTCCAGGCCACCTTCGGACCCTGCCCAGGTCCCCCACTGGTTGCACAAAGTAATCATGGGCCTGTACATTCTTCTTGCTCTGATTTTTCTCTTCTGCATCATTCTCTCAGCCTTGGTCCTGGTGAAGAGTGAGTTGTGGTTTTTTTTTTTTTGAGGGGGGTTGGGCAGTTGGCCTGGGGCAGTGGGGAAGAATCCTCAGGAGATGGGGTGGCCCAGTATTTCCATCCTGTCTTCCTTCCCCCAGTTCCTCTCCCTTCCCCAAATCTGCTCCCAGGAAGGCAGAACTGGGGGGCTTCACAGGTTCTCCTGCCTCTTTCTGACAGATTCTGTGATGTCCCAGGAGCTGCTGGTATTGAAACAGGAGCTGTGGAACAGTAAGAGGAGGACTCTGGGAACCCAGGAGTTCGGGGTGGGACCAGGGGCTCCTGGGAGAGTGGTGTTGAGACGGACACCTCTGCTTCCATGCCTTCAGTCTCCACCTCGGTGAGGGAATGCCAGGAGAAGCAGAAGGCAGGCATCAGTCTTGTCCAGAACTACATCCGGGAGGCCAGGAAGGACATCGAGTCCAGGGTCCAGGCTGGGAACACCAAACTGGCTAATCTGCAAGCAGGTGCCCTTGCAGAGTTTGTCTCCAATTGGCAAGTCTGTATCAATGCCCAACGCTGGGCTGGGTGCTGGGGAATCATAGAGGAGGGTCAGCGTCCCTGTCCCCCTTAAAGCTCAGGGTTTGGAAGGGTGATGGATAGTGCCCTCAGACTAGCCTTGGAGCTATTTAAATGCTCCTGGCTGCACCCCAGGCTGGGGGTCGGGCAGGGAGGAAGGGGCCTTCCAATGAAGGTGGGAGCCCCTTCCCAGCTTCCTCCTGCCCTCTCCCCACAGACATGACCCAAATCAAGAATATTATACAGAAAATCCCTGATATGCTGGAGAAGCTGAATTTTCGTAAGTTGGGGGCAGGGGGAGGTGGGTGAGGGTGAGTGACGGACTTGGTCCCAGCTACTGTCCCAGGGACAGGATTCTGTCTGACGCTGGGTCTCTTTTCCCTCCAGAGCCCAAACCTCAATAAATGAGAAGACATCATAGCCACGATCTGCAGCTTGGAGAAGGGGTTGCACCTCCCAGCGAAGACAGAAAACGGAGGTCCTAGCCCAATCTGAATCTGCCCCTTGTCCACACATATAGAAACTCGTTGTCATGGTGAATGAGTGTCGTGGTGTTGTGTGCATGTCAGCATTTCTTGGAGAGTGGGCGTTTCAGCACGTCACGGGAGTATGTTACTGTGAGCATGGATGTCACAACGAATGCAGTATGCATGCCTGGGTTCACTGCACCTGTGACGTACACGTGTGTACTGCTGTGTGTTGTGAGAGTAACCATGCCATGGTGGTGGCTGTGTGAGAACCACAAAAACGTGTCACCGTGTGGGTGCTGGCAACGTGTTTTGTGTGCTTTGTTTGACTGTGAATGTGGGTGTTGAGACTTGTGCCCCTGTGTTACTGCGGATGGGTGCGGGTCGACGTGAATGTGGACTGTTGATGTGATTACATAATCCTGTGTGTTCACAACATGTGCATGTGTGTGTCCATTTCTTTCTGCACTTGCATTTTGTGATTCCTGAAGATAAAATCTAATGGAAATCATGTGGCTTTCAGACTTCTTGTTGGGGGTCTGGGTTGGGCGAGGGGGCCACTGGGACTTGTTTGGGGGAGTAAGTGCTCAGACCTGGGGGGCCGGGGCCAGTCACACATGAGCATGTGTGGACAGGAAGCCAAGGGCTGGGCCCCTGGATCCCAAGAGCATGTGAGAATGAAGGCCCTACTATGTCCTTATGTGGCCATGAACATGCACCCAGGGTGGAACTGAGTTGCTGTGCCCCCGAGTGTGTGCCCAGAAGCACATGTTTCCCTGAATGTGTGTGCTTGTGTATTTTCACACAGATGTGTGCCCCCCGTGTGCATGGCCTGTGAGCTATAATTTTCTCCTAAGCCTATATAGGCCCACGGATATACATGAGCCCTTAAGCAGGTACCCACGAGTGTAACTGCGCCCGCGTGTGACCATGAGGTATGCGTGTCCCTGAGTGTGCCCCTAAGTGTGCTAGGCCCACGGATAAAGCATGTATATGCGCCCCTAAGAGAATGTTGGCCTAAGGGCATAAGTGTGCCCTTGAGCAGGTGTCCACGTGGGCAACTCTCCCCCGGAGCATGAGTCCACGAAGGCCATCGAGGCCCCTGGCAGCGGGAAGAACAGCGACGGTAGCCTCGCCCGTACGCCCTGCCCCCACGGACACGAGCGCCCTCTACTGCCCGCCCCCGGGAATCACCGCGCGCCCGCGCCCGCCCTGCTGCGGCGCCTGCGCATGCCGGGCCTTTTACGACGCCGTAAAGCAGCTCGGCCGTACCGACGGCTACAGTTCCAGGTGAGATCCCGCCCGCTCGCGCCCCTTCCCCGCGTCCGGTTTAGTCCTCGCTGTTACCCCTCTCCGCGGGCCTGTGGGTCCTGTGCCACGATTTCGGGGTCTGGCCCACCCAGGGGGACCGCGAGGAGGGTCGGCTCCTTTCCGGTTCGCGGTCCGTCCTCCCCCTCCTTTCCCCTAGGGCTCCGGGCGGGACCGGGGGTCTCGGCGGCCCCGGCTTAACTCGCCCACCCGCATCACAGCCCAGGGAGAGGGTTCCAAGACTTCCATCTAGCGTGCTCTGGGCCATCCCCACGAGTGCGGCTGCAGCCCCTGGGGCCTTTCTGGTCCCACCCCACGACGCGGACCTCGAAAGGGCGGTCTCCGCACCCTCAGGCCCCTCCAACCCCGTGTCTGCGCGGTGGGGGCGGGGTTGTCAGCTCTCCTTCCGCGACCTCCACCCAGGCCAGTGGCTCCACACCCAAGTGGGGGGGGAGGGGGGGCGTGTGCGTGTGTGTGTCTCAGCGCCCCTGGGATATTCTGGTCCTTTGCTCCTCCCCTCGCCGCAGAGCCACAAAAGGGAGGTCTCAGCGCCCCCTCGGGATTCGGTTCCAACAGCCGCCTTCCCCATCTTTCTCTACCCGCTTCTTTATCCCCTCGGACAGCTGTGGCTTCTGGCTGTGGGATGGGAGGATCACAGCGCCTCCTCCTGGCTTCCCCCAGCCCCAGGTCTGACAGCCCTCCCCCTCTTCTCCAGCTTCTCACCGCCGATGGAAATGGGGGGGGGGGGGCTCCCATCGCCTTTTCCGAGCCCCACGTCCCAGTCTTTATTCCGAACCCAGGCCCCTTCCCGTTGTAAAGGAGGCGTCTTCTTGTGTGTCAAGTTGGCCTTCCTCGAGGGCGCAGGGTTTGGGGGATTCCACAAACCCTTCAACCCTCCTGGCGCCCGATCTTGACACACCCTCCTGCCGGGTCTCTCTTTCCCCGGCTTTCTGCCAAGGGCTGCACAGCCCCTTATCCTTGTCCCTTCCCTGCCTCAGGTCTGACACGCCCCCTCCTCAATGCTCCGGTTCTCTAGTTACCCCCACTGGTGGCTGAGAGGGCACGAAGGCGCTTTTCAAGCACGAGAAATCACTCCCCAGAGCGCAGTAGTCGGGTGGTTTCCAGCTTTCCCTTCTGGTCACCCTCTTGCCTCTCCTCCCACCTGCTCATCCCTAAGTCCTTACCCTGCCAAGGGTAGGGGCCTCCCTCCTGCTCCCCGTTTATCCCTCACCGGCCAGGCGCAAATAGAGGCGTTCCTTACGCGCAGGTTGGATGTCCCTTGCCATCCCTCCATCTCTCGCCCTGTGGGAAGTCAGCGCTGGAGGGCACAACGGTGGGGGGCCAGTTCCCAGCACTCTCTTTCCTATTCTCCCGCCAGATCCCCTCCCCATCGCCCCTGACCTGCCAGCTTTTGTGTCTCCCGGCAGGAGCGGCGGCATGGAGGCTCGTTTCACGCGCGGGAAGTCGGCGCTGCTGGAGCGCGCTCTGGCGCGGCCGCGCACCGAGGTGAGCCTGAGCGCCTTTGCCCTGCTCTTTTCGGAGCTGGTACAGCACTGCCAGAGCCGCGTCTTCTCCGTGGCCGAGCTGCAGGCGCGCCTGGCCGCGCTGGGCCGCCAGGTGGGCGTGCGCGTGCTGGATGCGCTGGTGGCACGCGAGAAGGGAGCCCGGCGTGAGACCAAAGTCTTGGGCGCGCTGCTCTTTGTCAAGGGTGCAGTGTGGAAGGCTCTTTTCGGAAAGGAGGCCGACAAGTTGGAGCAGGCCAACGACGACGCGCGCACCTTCTACATCATCGAGCGCGAGCCGCTTATCAACACCTACATCTCCGTGCCCAAGGAGAACAGCACGCTCAACTGCGCCAGCTTCACGGCGGGCATTGTGGAGGCGGTGCTCACGCACAGCGGCTTCCCTGCCAAGGTCACGGCGCACTGGCACAAGGGCACCACGCTCATGATTAAATTCGAAGAGGCAGTCATCGCCCGAGACCG
The DNA here is from genome assembly GCA_029593785.1 of Cabassous unicinctus. NCBI lineage: Eukaryota > Metazoa > Chordata > Mammalia > Cingulata > Chlamyphoridae > Cabassous > Cabassous unicinctus. The sequence goes on along the minus strand of JAQZBX010086728.1, from coordinate 4,398 downwards.
CGCCCTGGAGGGCCGCTGAGCCTTTGGGAGATAAAGGATGCAGAGAGCCCCATTCCCAAGTGTGTGGTGTCTTGTGTGGGGGGGCTTCAGGGAGTCACTCAACATCTTGACGCAGGTCCCTGGCCCAGGTGGGTGAGGGATGTGGAGGCCCAAACAAGCTGACAATACAAAGGGCAGGAGGGGGCTCTGAGGGGAGGTGTGTGTGTGTGTGCGTGCGTGCAGTGGGGAGACAAAGTAGGCAGAGGAAGAAGCTACTGGCATGGCTGCGGTGAGGGTAATGCTGCCACATTCTGGAACCACAAGTGAAGGCCCATGTGCTGGCTGGAGAGGTGGGGGTGGCGCGCTCAGGCTGAGCGATTCCTTGAGAGGAGGAGTGAGCATCCTTTCTGTAAAGGACCAGATGGTGAATAGCTTAGGCCAGAGGGTCTGCGCCTGACTAAAGACAGGGAAGTGCTGGATTCCTCTAGGTTCTTGGCTATGTCGCATAAAAGAACTTAAGAACATGCCAGTTTAGTTAGGCCAGTAAAGAGTTTATTGGGAAATGGGGGGAAGAACAGAGCTCACCGAGAAATGGGAGAGAAAGATAGAAATACTGAGATTTGGTGTGGGTTCCTCCAGGCAGAGCGTGCGAGCGAGCTCTGCCTTGTGTGGTTACCTTTTAAGCTATTAATTACTCCTCCCGCTTGCTAATGCTAAGGGGAGGGGCCCCTGCTGTTATTGGTTACCCTACCAATGGTGAGGCCTGTTTGGAATATCCGGAGCCAAGAGGAGGTACCGGAAAGAAACTGGGACCTCAAGTTAAACTCAAGGTCTCGGGAATCTTACAGCCATGTTGTCTGTCGGCCATGTTGTGGCTTGTCTTCTCGTTTCCCTGGCTAACCTGCCTCACGACCACTGCACTCTACCGTTGTAGGGGCAAAGCAGCTGGAGACAGTATGTAAAAGAGTAGGCATGGCTGTGCTCCCGTGAAACAGGACGCAGGTGGTGGTATACTGACCAAGTGTGGTCCAAGGACCCACAGCGTCAGTGTAACCCGGGAGCTGGCCAGAAATGCAGAATCCCAGGCCACCCAGACCTACCAAGTCAGAGTCGGCCTTTTAACAAGATTCCCCAGGTGATTCTGGTGTAGCTGCCTTGGCAAAGCAGTGCTGCGGGGCGGTGGTTCCCACCCCTGGGCCTCAAGATCACCTGGAAGCCTTGCTAAAACTCCGGTGGCTAGGCCTCACCCCCAGGGTTGCAGATTCTGCCTGTTTGGAATAGGCTGGAGAGTCTGCATTTCTAACAGGTTCCGTGGAGCTGCTGGATGCTCCAGAGACCTGGTTCTTCAAGTGGAAGGATCACTTCGGATTCACCTGGATGCTTTAAATGTTTTTAAGTTAATTTTGAAATGCACAGTTGGTACCTGAAGCACATTTGCTTTGTTAAAAAAATTAAACGATTACACATCAGGGAATCTGCCTTTCCCTTCTGCTCAACACCAGCACCTCCCTGCCCCCCAACTGCTCCTCCTCCCCAAGGTAAGTCTTTCTAGGCTTTTGATGGGAAACTTGTTTAAATCTTTGCTCCCTTGGCCCCTGCGACCTGAACAAGTAAGTCGCTTTTGCAGAAGAACCACAGGTGCTTTCAGCTGGGTCCTGCTCCCTGCTTCTGAGAAAAACGGTGTTAAGGGTGGAGTGGGTATAGCAGTTTGATTTGCTGTTTAGGCTGCTCGGTCCAGTTTCATGGGGTGGGTGGCACGAATGGGGAGACCAGGGTTGGGGGGGCAGTTCTGGTCATCCAAGCAGGAAAGGTGAACTGGGCAGCATACTGCAAAGGTGACGTCAACAGGATAGATGGAAACCTTGAGCTTCCACCAGGTCTAGCAGAGGGTGTAGCATACCGCAGGGGATAAAGAAGTAGCTGGGGAATAAAGCAGGGTTGGGAGAGAGAAGGGGAGGGGAGCTGGGAGGGTGTGGTCAAGGTGACAGCCTGAATCCAGTGTGTGGGGGCAATGACTAGGAGGACACCAGGTGCCCAGGTCTGGGGACTTGGGGTGTGAGTTCAGGAGGGAGGCCTGGAGGAGGTGGCTCAGTGCATGGGCCTGGAGCCCTGGGGAATGAGGAGGTGGGAGAACCAGCAGGCATGTTGCTTGGGAAGCCCGATTTCCAGAACAAACTGCAGGAGTGTTCTTTGGGCTTAGCAGCCCGAGGTTCTCGGGGGCCCTGGTGGGGGGTGGGGGTGGGGGACACTGAGGCGCAAGAGGGAGGAGGCTGAAGTGGCATGGCCAGCTCTGTCCAGTGGCCTGGTGTGAGAGGAGAGGAGGGCCCTGGGTCTGTTCCTGCTGAGAGTGAGGTTGGGGACTAGTGGAAAAGGCTTTGAGTAAGCTGTAGGATTATGGGGCTGCATCCAGGTTTGGGGCTAACAAGGATGGGGAGAAGGGACAGAAGGAGACTGTGGTCAGGCAGGCTCTGACTTGGAATGCTTGGAATGCTTTGGGCACAAGTCAAGGATCCACTGAAGCTCTCGGTGTGTGAATGGGCGGAATGGACCAGGCGCCAGCCCCTGAAGCAGGTGGCATCACCTCATTTCACCCAGCTGAAAGGCTGCGAGAGAAAAGGTCATTTGGCAGCTCTTCAGTGCCTACTGTGTGCCAGGTGCCCGGCACCCAGCTGAGAACAAAACAAAGGCCCCTGCCCTCGTGAAGCGCACGTTCTCACAGGGGTGGGCAACAAACAATGAGTACATTACCTATTTTGTTAGAAGAGTGGAGGGAAGGGGACTGGGGATCAGGGGTGTAATTTAAAATGGGCGGGGGGCACTCAGGATAGGCCTCGCCAGGAAGACCTTTGAAACAAGATTTGAAGGAGCAAACCCTGGTGATGTGGTGGTGTGGTGGGGTAGAGTGTCCCAGGCAGGAGGAACAGCGAGTGCAAAGGCCTTGGGGCAGGAGCAAGCCCGCATGGGTTCAGGAAGCAGTGAAGAGGCTGGTGGGGGCCAGGGAGAGGGAGGACATGAAGTTGGGGAGGGAAGGTGGGTGGGGAAGGTGCTGCGATCACACAGCGGCCTGTAGGACTCTGGCAAGGTTTGGGGTCAGTGGAGAGATGAGAGAGAGCCCAGGGAGGAGGTGACTACACAGTCCAGGTGAGCGGATTTGGGGGCCTGGACCAAGGTACTGGTGGGAGGGGTGAGTGTGGGTGGGTTCTGTGCATATGTTTGTTTGTTTGTTTTTTTTCCTATTTTAAAAAAATTTTTAAATTTTGTTTTCAAAACTTTATTTTCTGTCAGTGTGTTTTGATGGGAGAGCCCTTGGGGTTTTCTTAAGGATTTGGAGGTGGAGGTGAGAAGAGAGGAGGCAAAGGATGGCCCCGTGGTCAGCCTGAGCACCAGGTGGGATGGAGCCTTGAGGCCCCCTGGTGGACAGGGTAGGCAGGCGCTGGCCTGGAGTCCTAGGAAGGGCCGGGGGGAAGTGGATCTGGGAGTGGGCAGCAGGGAGAGAGAAGTGGCTTGGGGCTTCCAGCCCAGCTCTGACTCAAATGCCCCAGCTCTGTCCATGCGCCTCCCTGGCCCCTGCCTGCATCGGATGCCCAGGCTCCAGATATGGGGAGAGGGCCTATGGTGGCCCCTTGTGGGCATCTCATGTCTTTTCCCTCTCGAGTGGGCCTAAGAATCCCGTCAGCAGGTCTGTGTCCTCCTTTTCGAGGCCAGGAAGAGGGAGGACGGGCTCTCTGCATCCCCTCCGCATGCCACTCCCTCTCCAGCTGGTCAACACTTACTGAGTGCCTCCTGTGTACCACCAGACCTGGTCCTGAGCACTTGCCCCGTGTCAGCTCATGTCCTCCCCCCAGAAGCCCATTTGTAGGCTAGGGAGCTAAGCTCAGAGTGGGCCATTCCCTTATCCGGGTTTCTAGGAGTGCGTACTCCAGCATCTTAATCACCAGGCTAGTCATGGTTTCTTGTGTATGAAGTAGGAAAAAATGGCCAGGAGGGTACGAATCCCACTTGGGTTGCCCCTGTGCTCAGGCACCAAGCTCTGGAATTCCCAGCTCCCATTTTATTGACACGTGAGGGCCTGTCAGCATAGCCCCTTTTTATTGATGCAGCAGAGTGCAGGGACTCTGCTGAGCCAGGGGTCTCTGCCCTGTGAGGCTGGGGAGGGAGGGGAAGGTGGGGGTCTTAGAAGCATGCCGAGGTCTGCAGTGAGGGCTGGGGTGAGGGGTCGGGGACCCCACTGGCAGGAAGCGGGGAGGGGACTTCTAGCCTTCAGGGAACTCAGAGCACTTGGAGGCCAGGAGGTGGTGACAGTGGCCAGCTGGGCTATGGAGGAAGGGACAGGCAGTGAGGGCATCTGCGGGAGATGGGGATGGGCCAATTGCCTGGATCTCCTCAGGCCACCAATAAGGGTCAGAGAAAATGTCACCC
>JAQZBX010086727.1:0-12962 GCA_029593785.1 Cabassous unicinctus | reverse complement strand
ATCTTATTGAAGAAGCTAGATTTATGTGTTTCAAGTAATTGGAAGTATAGAAAACACTGAAAAACAGATACACTAAGAAAGTTGATACTTCTGTTACCATCAGTAACACTGTGTAATAAACCAGAAACCACTAAAATTATTGGATCCACTAATATACCTCCTTTCTGCAATCAGGTAGCAGGAGGCTCATGCCTATAGGTATTGTTTAAATAGGCACCACACCTGCAGTTCCCCATCCTCTGGAGGAAAGGAACACAAGCCAGAAAGAGGTAGAAGGGCTGCAGAGAGCCATGTACCACCCCCACCTCACACCCAATATGGTGTAGACTGGATGGTGGATGTGAAACTCACTTATATTTTGAATGTATATAAGGAGAGAGGTTAATTGTATTTCTTTCAAAATTCCCTAAGAAGCTTCCCTGTTGCCTTTCTAAATACCTTTCTGATGCATTGATTCACATGCTAAGATTTTTTTAAGCACACGTCATGAGTGCATGATGGAGAGCTTTTCTACTCTGCTATGTCCTCCTAGAGCTTATGTCCTTACATAGGTCTTTACTTCCTTCCCCATTACTGCATCTTCTATTTTTCTCTCAAGGATAAAAAGTATTCCTGGTTTTGTCAGTAGATTTTTACTCTTCTCCAGGACCCTACAATCTGTGGAAACAATGACTCACTCTAAACAGTGTAGAAATTTGTTCTGATGGAAAGCTATATTTACTCTTTTAGAAACTATAAATGGCTTCAAGAGAAAAAAAAATGGCATTGCTGGCTATCGGGGAAAGTTAAGTGCAATTTGCGTTGTTGTGTTTTTTAAATAAAACTTAAGGGAAGCGGGTGTGGCTCAGTGGATAGAGCCCCCATTTACCATATGGGAGGCCCGGGTTCGCGCCCCGAGGCCTCCTTGTGAGGGCACGCCGGCCTGAGCGGTGCGGTGGACTGATGCAGCAACCTCAAGGCAGGAAGCGGGAGTGGCTCAGTCGATAGAACCCCGTTTACCATATGGGAGGCCCCGGGTTCGCTTCCCGGCGCCTCCTTGTGAGGGCAGGCCGGCTCGCATGGTGCCATGGGCTGATGCAGCAAGACCTCACAGCAAGGGGGAGATAAGCAGACACAGAGAAGACACCCAGCGAATGGACACAGCAGCACAAGCAGCAAGGGGGGGATAAATAAATAAAATGAAAAAATCTTTAAAAAAAATAAATAAATAAAACTTGAAGAGAGACCCTAAAATATAGATTTCAGCTAAGGAAACTTCCATAAATTGAGTGAGGGATAAAGACTAGGTTACAGAGGGAAATACTAGTATTTTTCCTGGAGAAGTAGGAGACGTGATTGCTGCCTGTAAACTATGAAATAGATGTTATACAGAAGGAGGAAAAGACTCGTTTTGAGTGAGCTCTTTTCTGTTCAATTGTATTATGTTGTCGAAATAGAATAATGATTTTGGGACCCTACCATGAGAAATTTAGAAAAGATGAACACTGTCAATTCAAGATTAACTGCCCAGAGTGAGGGAGTGAGAATAAATACCCTCAGGTCCAGGGAACATCACTGAAACTAAGACACAGTAGAAAGCAGTAACAGAGGATATACTGAGGATTTACTTCATATAATGCATCATAAGAACATAGTGAAATGGCACACTTCATTTAGAGAGAAACTCAGCACTCAGACAATGTAATTTGGATACAAACCTTTATTTCCAGCAGTATGGAGAGAAGTGACATTGGCTACCCGCGTTGGGTTTTTATAGGGAATTTCTGCAGGGTCAGCATGATTAAGAAACTTTTCTCATGCTCAGATACCAGATTAGTTAAAACAAAGCATCAATTTTCTCACGCCAGAAAGGGTAATGGGCAGCTTCAATTGTACACTTCAAACACATATCTGTTTTATCCATATCCAGCAGAGCAAGTAAGGAAACAAGCAATCTTACAGAAGCTAATGTTGGCAGTGAGCTTCAGCGTTAAGGGGATTTGGGTTAATCTTTACTAGGGGTGGCTTTTGATCATTCTATGGTGGCATGATTGGTCACGCCCAGATGCATAGCTGGGGTATTGTCTAGCAGGTTTTATGGCCTTAGGAATTTCCATCAGTGTTACCTTGCTTAAAAATCTCCATTACAAACTCATCCCTAAACTAGTCTAACAAAGAGAATTAATTTAGCCACAGAATAAAAAGTAAAATGGACCATGATTGGTAGCAGAGTTCAAATGACAGCTACAGATTTGGCAGATGGTCATCACTAAAGAACTTGAGATTCTCTATTAGTGAATAGGTTTCATATGAGAATGAAGTCCAAAATTCTCCTAAGTGGAAACTCTGGTTAGAGATTCCTGCATGCAAATGGGATCCTTGGAATTACAGCGGCATTGTAAAGGTTACCAATGGATAAAGACATGGATCAAATATGAGCATCAAGATAAACTCTTGCCCTGACACTGATGCTCCATGGTAGAAAGCCCTCTGGATGACAAGCCCAGGTGCAGTTTGAAATCACCACACCTCTGTGGCCTTAAAAGCTGTAAGTGGAAAACTTAATGTTAAATTTTTATGGCTATCTAAGAGTAAAATAAAGTCAAATGTAAATCCTCTCTTTCCACCAAGAACTCCAAGAATATGGGTCCAACAAATTAAACAGAACACAATTTTAAAAATCAACATAGACAATAAGAAAACAAGTTACCATCGCTAAGAGCCAGAACAAAAGCAGACAATGGAAAAAGCCTTTGTTTCAGACTTGGAAATTATTCAGATAATAGGAAACAATGTTTTTAATGAGTTTTAGAGAACTAAAAATAGATATTTCAATATATAAAATGGCATAAACATATTTCAATAGCAAATAAATAGAACCTCTCTTTGCTGAAATATATGATGATGAAATTTAAAAATTTCCATGTAGTGGAAAGGGGAGAAATTTAGCTGCAATGGAAACCAAATCCCACCCACCCTGAAACAGAAATTTAGAAAGTAAATCAAATTTATATCTGTGTACTTTCTGATATCTGACACTTTCTCTGTGTTCCTGCAGTTACTAGTAAAGAATTCCCTCCCATGATGTTTTCTTCCCACAGCAAAAGAAAACTTCTGTGGTCTATTCCAGTGATTTTTGTTCCACTGGTGGTTTTCTCCTTGGTTAATAAATAAATGCAAAATATCCTCATTCTGGAATCTCCAGGAGATGAAACACATAAGTAAACACGTTTGGGATGATGTCTCTCAGAGCTATCTGTGTGCTTCCAAATATTCTGAGAAGGGTGATCAGGAAGCGAGGGGAAATGAGAATTGTGTCATTGGGGAAAGACACTAGGAGATGAAATCCAGGACCCTCTCATCCAATACTCTTACTCTAGCATTTGCTTCTCTTGGAAACTCAGCTCTTGGCAGTGGAGGAAGGAATCATTGCTTCTCTGTGTGACATAAAGTCACTTTGACACTGGCTACGTTATTATGGTGCATTATATGTAGTAAATCCTCTGTTACTGTCTTCTACTGTGTCTTAGTTTCAATGATGTTCCCTGGACCTGAGGGTATTTATTCTCACTCCCCCACTCTGGGTAGTTAATCTTGAATTGACAGTGTTCATCTTTTCTAAATTTCTCATGGTAGGGTCCCAAAATCATTATTCTATTTAAACAACCTAATACAACTGAACAGAACAGAGCTCACTCAAAACTAGTCTTTTCCTCCTTCTGTATAACATCTATTTCATGGTTTACAGGAAACAATCAATCTCCTACTTCCCCAGGAAATATAATAGTATTTCCCTCTGTAACCTAGTCTTTATCCCTCACTCAATTAATGGAAGTTTCCTTAGCTGAAATCTATATTTTAGGGTCTCTCTTCAAGTTTTACCTTTTAAAAAAAAAAACCTGAATTGCACTTAAGTTTCACTGATAGCCAACAATGTGATTTTTTTTTTCTTGGAGACTTTTATAGTTTCTTCAAGAGTAAATTTAATTTTCATCAGAACAAATTTCGACACTCACTTTAGAGTGAATCATTGTTTCCACAGATTGTAGGGTCCTGGAGAAGAGTAAAATTCTACTCACAAAACCAGGAACACATTTTTTCTTTGAGAGAAAAATAGAAGACACAGTAATGGGGAAGGAAGTAAAGATCTATGTAAGGACATAAGCTCTAGGAGGATATAGCAGAGTAGAAAAGCTCTCCATCACTCACTCATGACGTGTGCTTAAAAAAGTCTTAGCATATGAATCAGTGCATCAGAAAGGTATTTAGAAAGGCAACAAGGAAGGTTCTTAGGGAATTTTTTTTTAAAGATTTATTTATTTATTTATTTATCCCCCCCTTGCTGCTCCCGCCCACCTTGTCCATTCGCTGTGTGTGTTCCCTCCATGTCTACTTATCTCCCCCTTGCTGTGAGGTCTTGCTGCATCAGCCCACCATGCCAGGCAGAATCACCCACTCACCTTACTTACATTCAAAATATAAGTGAGTTTCACATCCACCATCCAGTCTACACCATACCAGGTGTGAGGTGGGGGTGGTACGTGGCTCTCTGCAGCCCTTTCTACCTCTCTCTGGCTTGCGTTCCTGTCCTCCAGGGATGGGGAACTAGCAGGTGTTGTTCCTATTTAACCCATCCTTATAGGCACGAGCCTCCTGCTACCTGATTGCAGAAAGGAGGCACATTACTGGAGCCAATAATTTTAGTGGCGTCTTTTTGTTGACACAGCATTCCTGATGGTAACAGAAGTATCAACTTTCTTAGCCTATCTGTTTTTCAGGGTTTTCTATACTTCCAATTACTTGAAACACATAAATCTAGCTTCTTCAATAAGATGAGTACGCATTCTTACGTTATTTCTCAAAAGTCTTTTTAAATCAAAATTTTTTTTATTTTTATAGACAATTTAGATTAAATAAATGTTACATTAAAAAATATAGAGAATCACCACAGGCTCTACCCCTCACGCTCCCATACTTTCCCACATCACCATCTTTCATTAGTGTGACACATTTGTTACAACTGATGAACACACATTGAAGCACTGCTACTAAACTTGGACTTTTATATACATTTTAGTTTACACTGTCTTGCACAATTTTATAGTTACAACAAAATATATAATGACCTGTATCTGTCATTGCAATGGCAGGCAGGGCAATTCCAATGTCCCTAAAATGCCCCATATTATTCCAATTCTTCTCTTTCCTTCCCCTCAGAACCTCTGGTGGTCAGTGCCTTTATAGCAATGATAAAAGTTCTTCCATTGTTATAACAATAGTAAGTGTGTAATAGAATAATAACAAGTCTACTTTAGTCCATTGTTCATTCCCCAAAATGAACAATGTACTAATGTCAAAATTATTAAAAAGCTTTATTTGGAAAGAGATTTCACTTGTAAAGAAGCCATACATATAAATTATTTTGTACAAGAACTGATTGCACAAGCATAGTCTCACAGGATATGAATCTGGGAATTGATAAATCAAATTTTTGGGATTGAGATTACCAATGACACTATTTCCACTGGATCAATGTACACAATTGTGTATATATACCTTGGAAAAATTATTCAGAATATATTTTTTGCATTAATCTCTAAAGACATGGCCTAGGAAACGGGTTGACACCCTGACTGATTTATGTGATAAATGATTTGCTGGGAATCATAATTCAAGGAATGTGGAATGAGGTAGGGCTCTTACTTGCACAGGAGAGACACCCAAAAGGAAAGGACAAGCTGAGGATTTTTAATTCTCAGATTATGGTGCAACCAAATCAGAGAAAGATTATAAGACTAAATGAGTAAAGTATCTTTCCAAGAAAATTGCAGCTCTGACGTGTATGATATCAGATTCTGAATCTGTGTCTTAATAAATTACAAAATGGAAATGAATTCACAGCTTTCCCAAAGAATGAGAAGTGAATGCAAATACATAAGCAATTATTTTCTAAAATGACCGATAGCTCAGAGAAATCACTAATTCCAAACTGCCACTCTGGTTTACCGTTTGTAGTGATGGCCCAGGAATCAGGTGATGAGTGAAGCATTCACCTTACTCTACCTCACAAAGTGCACAGTAGGTCTACATAAACACCTGCAATTGTGCCTACTATCTGGCTTTAATTGTTTAAAAAGATACAGTAGGAAATGGGGAAAAGACCATATTTGTTTTACAGTCGGTAAATGTGAACTATTATTCTAGGAAGTGCTGAGAGAAATTACCTGAAAATGTCCTTAACTTTGAAAATAATTTTTAAGAGACAACCTTACCTCACTGGAAGAATCACAGAAATTATTTAGACCATCAAAGTTTGAAGAATCAGGGATTGTGCTGTTGACTACAACCTCACTCAATTTATGATCCACAAGTGCAGGAAAAAGGAGCGTATCGGAGATAGAATGTGGATTATTGTAACCCAGTCAGACAATGTCTCCAGTTCAGGATGTGACTTCTTTCTAGGGCAAATGAACAAAAACCTGGCAGCTGGTACACAGCCTTTGCTATGACTGATTTTTTTTAACCAAAATCATATAAATCAAACACTTGGTTTCATCTGGCAGTGACGGCAGGATACATTCATCAGTCCAGAACTTGGTATAATTGTATATATGCAGAATTACCTCTATTAAATATTTTGATTTTGGAAATCCAGGCAGCAGTTTCTGCCTTCAATATGTATTCCAGGGAATACAATAAAAGATATCACATGATGCAAAATAATACAGAAGAAACAGGTGTCATTGATATACAAAAATTAAATAAATGGAAATTTATTGTTCAGCAAATTAAAAATTTACTTTCTATACACTTATAAAGAATCTAGATTTAGATCTCTCAGTGTTTGACTTCTGTCAATCATGAGCATTTTTCTAAACTTGAGACAAAGAATCATTTTATAGAGAGAAATTCTCTCAGCTTTTTTAAGGCCTGCTTTATGTCCTTGTTTCTAAGACTGTATATAAAAGGATTCAGCATGGGAGTGACCACCGTGTACATCATGGAGGCTATTGCAATTTCCCTTTTTTCAGTAGCAGCAGAGCTAAGATACACTCCAAGAGTTGTACCATAAAACAAGGTCGCTACAGAGAGGTGAGACCCACAAATTGAAAATGCTTTACACTTCCCCCAGCTCTTGAAATTCTCAAAATGGAGGATACAATCTTGTAGTAAGAGAAAAAGATCCCAGTGAGTGGAATAACAGCCAGAAGTCCAGATGCAAAATACAGCACGAGGTCATTGAGGAAGGTGTCAGAACAAGCCAGTTGAAGTACCTGATTAAGTTCACAGAAAAAGTGGGGTATTTCCAACTCTGTACAAAAAGATAATTGCAAAACCATTAAGTCATGTAAAAGAGAGAACAAAACACTCAATATCCAGGAAGCCAGTAGCAGGAGGCCACAGACCCGGGGGTTCATGATGACCATGTAGTGCAGGGGGTGGCAGATGGCCACAAAGCGGTCAGAGGCCATCACAGTCAAGAGGAAGTGGTCTATCTGTACAAAAATAAGTAAAAATAAATCTGACTGAGGCAGTTTTCAAAAGTTATGATTTTGCTTTCTGTCTCAATGTTGAGCAGCATCTTTGGGACAGTGGTGGAGGTGAAACAGATGTCTGAAAAAGACAGGTTGGAGAGGAAGAAGTACATGGGGGTGTGGAGGTGGGAGTCTGAGATGATGGCCAGGATGATGAGCAGGTTCCCCATGAGGGTGACCAGGTACATGGACAGGAACAGCCCAAAGAGGAGGGGCTGCACTTCTGTGTCTTCTGAGAGACCCAAGAGGAAAAATTCTGAAATATGTGTTTTGTTTTCTCTTTCCATGTAGATGATGAATTTCCTGGAAAAGATGTCAGAGCAATGCAAATTCAACCACAAGCAGTGATCAAAAAAATGTAATAAATGGTATGGTTTGTATTGTAAACACATTAAGTTAATATTTTTATTGATTTTATATAGATCTAGTGCCTTGTCTGAAAATGTCAGGGAAAACATATGTTCCTGCTTCTCCTTGGTACTTTTGTTTACTTGAAATACTTGTCCGTAATAGAAAACACTTTGTCAAGGCAATATTTTCCATTACAAATTCTCTCAGACTTTATTTTAATCAACAAACATTATGATCAGTCTTTTTGTGCCCTGTGACAAAATGGTGAAGGAGAAGAGCAAAGTTGTAGGAACCACATTATCTGGTTACAACACTTAGTATAAAAACACAATAATTAAACAGAATCTTATTGATTAAATGGAAAATAAATGCACACAAATGGAGTCCAGTGGTGTTTCACAGAGAACAAGGGCAATTCAATGTAGAAAGTATGGTCTTCTCAACAAGTGGAGCTGGAACTGTAGAATGCAATCATGCCAAACAAAAAGGGAACTTAGGCACAGATTTTATTCATTACAAAAAGAAAATCAAAGAATCATATCACTTAAAAGTAAAATGCATTGTAAAAGTGCTAGACTAAAACATAGAGAAATCTAGGGGCCCATGTTATGGTAATGAGTTTTTAGATATAGCAACCAAAGCCTGATCTAGAAGAGAGTGAAATTATAAGTTAGTTTTATTTCAAATGTAAAATTCCTGTCTGTGAAAGACATTGATAAGAGATTTTAAAAAATTTAGATATTTGGAAAAAATATTTACAAAACACATCTGATAAATGATTTGTATACAAATATACATATTACTCTTAAAACCACAAAATAAGAAAGCAAATGCTGAATTTAAAAATGGGCAAAAGTTCTGAACAGAATCGTATCCTAAGAAGATAGACTCTTACCAAATAAGCATATAAAAAGGAGCTCAAACTCTATGGCAACTGGGTATTATTACCAAGTGCCAACTAGAAATGCATCTGGAAAAAGACCTTGACCAAAGGGGAGAAATATTAAATACAAAAGAGTTTTTATAATGAAGAGATTTCAAAGTTAGTTGGGGAGTCATTCCAGATGTTTAGCTAATGCACAGCTCACATTCTTCATCCCTTGAATCCGGAAAATGAAACTGATTTTACAGAGTAATTGAAAGAATTAAACAATGCCTATAAAATGTCTGACATAGAGCTTAGTATTAATAGCCAATATTTTCACATTATGATTCACCCATACACAGACTCACTCCACACACCTTCCCCACATCCATTGTGCTATTTCCATCCTTTATCATTAACAGCAATACTCACATTGACCCAGAGTGAGCTTTCCTCAGGGCAAGACTTTTCATGAGCGTCCCCTCCTATAAGCCAGCACTGACTCTCCAATAACTCTAAACATAAATACCCCTCTTGAAGGTGAAACAAAAGGATCTTATATGGCTGCTGCCAACCTGGCAGGCTCATGTTCCCCTTTCAAATGTCTGCCCCTCATTTTTCATCAGATATTAAGAACTATTTTTAAAACCTCACCACATTTGTGTCCCTGTTGAGTCTTCTTGGTGTGCTTCTCCCTCTTTCTCCTTCCAAAATTACTTCAATTCCGCCTTCAAGGCTCACTACTGTTTAAAGCTCCCTTGTGAAGCCTTCACTAACCTCCACAGAATGAGTCCATTCTTTTCAATCCACTTCAAAAATATTTCAGAACTATCTCAGCATATTGGATATACTCATTTCTATGTTTATAACCCTACTTGGATGTAATCTCCTTAATATGAGAAGCAAAATCTTACCAATTTTTTATTTGCAAAATAATATTTAGAGCTCATCATGAAGTAATTGATGACTAAACATTTGTTGAATGACTAAAAGAAAAAATGAATGAATGTGGTTAAACAGATACTTTCAACAGTTGTAGAGAAAGAAAGAGTGAAACAAGGAAAAATACTGCTGAGATAGATAAGACCCAAGACTGAGGGGCCAGAGGAGAAAGATTGGAAAAAGAATATATTTTAGTGTATTTGCTATGTATTTCCACTCAGGCTTTTAAGAAGGCAGGGCTTTGTATTTTAAACTTCCACTATGGTCATAACCTGTTGATGCCCTTCAAGCTACTACCAATGAAAGGAATCTATGGAGCTGAGGTACATTCCCCCAGCACACGGGAAGATTCTGTAACTCACCCTGAAATTATCAAGGCAGGCTCCAAGTTGGCTAATGCAGTTTCTTCCTTGAATGATGGATGAAGTTGGAATTCTGCTCCCAGGAAGAAAAGGGAGATGGAACCACTCACGAGGTCTCTAGAAAACAAAATTTTGTTTTCTCTTCACCAGAGATTAGCAAAGTAGATTTGATATAGTGAAGGGGAAGCATTTAGAGTTTCTGAGCCATTAGGGATTCCATTCTCATGAGCTGCATTAATGAAGTATTCTCTTGTCTCAATACTCCCTGAGATAATTTTCTGGAGGTAAGAAAGGAATGCACAATGCAAACTTGGGTCAGTTTTGCCCCTTGAGACAGCTTTGGAGCTCCTTGTCCATCTCTTATCCCTCCAGACACCCACATCCCAGGAGGAGGTCACCTCTTTTTAGTTAGGGGCTCTAGTATTGCCAGGTTTCCCATAATGATTTCCCTGTTGAGGATTCTGGAGAAAGAATCTAGATACACTGAAATATGCTATGTCTTCATTCTCTCTCCTTTGGAGTTGTCACCCATAAATGGAGCCACCCACTCAAGAGGATTTCCTCTTGTCTCACTGCTTCTCCTTTCTCCCCCATAGTTAGCAATATCTGTTCAACTTACACAACCATTTGTTTTCTCTGTCATTCAACAAATGTTTATTTGGCAATACTATCTGGTAAACACTAAGCTACTTTCTGAGTATGAAAAGGAGAATATGGAACTGTGTTCTCTCTCAAACAGTTCACAGTCTAAACAAGCAAAGAGGAAAGGAAGTAAATAAATGTAACACCCTAAGGGTATACTGCAGTCCTGGTGAATTTTAATTCCTTAAGAATGATGGTTGGATTTTCTATTTCTTCCCTTATGCTCCTGGGACTTTGATAGGTATTTCATTGAATGCATAAATTACTTTGGGTAGCATTGGCATATTTTAAAAATGTTTTGTTCACAAACCATATACATCTTCCATTTGGTACATTCCATGGCTTCAGTTTAATCACAGAGTTTTGCGTTCATCTCCACAATGAATTTTAGAATATTTTTATGAAGCGAAAAAGAAAAATACCCTTATTAATGATACTTAATATTGTTGTGATATCTTTGTTACAAATGATGAAAATATTACAATATTATTGTTACATATAGTCAGATTTTTTAAAATTTTTATTTAAAGAAAAAACAGTATAAATCCCAACACACCTACTCCAAGACATATACTTGTCAAACTGTTATATGCTCAGGAAAAGAAGAGTAAGAACTGAAGGCAGTGAGAAAAAAAAGCCATCACATAAAAGGGAAGCTCAATAAGATTAAGTGTTGATTTCTCATCTAAAACCATCGACTCAAGAAGGCAGTGGTATGAAATAGTTAAGGTACGAAAAGAAAAAACTTTCCAGCCAAAATTCTCTATCCACCAAAGCTACCATTCAAAAATGTTGGAGAGTTCAAAATATTCACAGATAAACAGAAATTAAGAGAGTATGCCACTAAGAAACCTGCAATTCAAGAAATAATAATGGGAGTTGTGCAGGTTGAAAAGAAAAACAGTAATGAGAAGTTGGAGGAGAGTGTAAGAACATCTAAAAAGGAAAAAGAGTTGCAGGTTGATAGGTGGGTAGATTAGGGAGGGTGGGTTAGAATACCAGGATACTGGGGGAAGAGAATGGAGAGGGATTAGGTGAACATTGGATTTGTGGGTATGACATTGACAGTGCAGGAGTGGGAATGCTCTTATGACAATATGACAAGGTAGTGTCACTGGTTTAAGGTGAATGTTGGGGGGGTAATCAGAATGGGGCACATTTGGAGTAGGCTTCTGGGGAGTGTGTGAGTGTTCATCCTGACATAATGTGTTGTGTCAGGGAGTGGAGACCCACATGGTGAGTGGGAAGGAGATGGACCCCCATCTTTGGGAGGACTGATTCATGCAGAAACAGACAGGTGGGTGTCTCTTAGAAGCAAGGTTGATCCTTAACAAGGGAGGTTAATCAGTGTGTCGAGACCTCCTGTTGCATGTATCTATGAATCTTGTCATCCAATGAGTCAAGACAGGGGGGTATCATGTGCCTCAGGGGGATGGGGAGGAAGGAATAGAAAAATCAAGGCATCAAACAGCAAGGCAGTCCCATTCATCAGCTATGTGGGATTGAAGTTCCCTCCCAATTAGAGGTGGAGTGGGCATCACCATCCTAGAATCCTTAGGATTGGGGAATAAAATATGGACTAGGGTGAATTTACTGGTATTCTATATAGAGTTATTGTGATTCTAGCAATGGAAGAAATTATATCATGGATTTGGAGACAGTAACCACTAGAGTTGCTGAAGTCAGGGATAGAGAAAAATAGGTGTAATATGGGGGCATTTTCAGGACTTGGAATTGTTCTGAAGACCTTGCGGTGACAGATTCAGGCCATTATATATCCTGCCATAACCTACAGAATTGAGTTGGAGAGAGTGTAAACTACAATGTAAACTATAATCCATGCTTAGTGGCAATGCTCCAAAATATGTTCATCACTTGCAACGAATGTACCACACTAATGAAAGAAGTTGTTAATGTGGGGAAAACGGGTAAGTGTGAGGAGTGGGGCATATGGGAATCCCTTATATTTTTTAAGTAGCATTATATGTAATTTAAGTATCTTTTAAACATAAATAAAAATGTTTTTTAAAAAGCTTTGGATATCATAAATCTTACATAAAAAACAGGGGAGTCTCTTATGCCCCACCCTCTCCCCATCCCACACTTTCCCACTTCAACATCATCCTTCATTACTGAGGTACATTTATTAAAATGGATGAACACATATTGAAATATTGCTACTAAACATGGAATATAGTGACATTATAGTTTACTCTCTATCCTACACAATTTTGTAGGTTTTGACAAAATATATAATGGCCTGTATCTGTCATTGCAATGTCATGT
>JAQZBX010086726.1:0-12960 GCA_029593785.1 Cabassous unicinctus | reverse complement strand
GTTTTCCAATAAATAGTGTTCAAACACACATTGATAACAGACTGGAGTGTGAAATATAAATGTCAAAAGTTTCATAAGAAAACTTATGAAAAAATCTTCATGTTTTTGACTTAGGCAAAGATTTTTAGCCATGGCAGCAAAACCACAATTTCTAAATAATTAAAATAGGACTTCTTCAAAATGAAGAACTTCTGTTATTCTAAAGACACCATAAAGAGAATTAGAAAATAAGCCACAGACTCACAGAAAAGTTTTGAAAATCATTTATCTGTTAAGTGACTTGTATCCAAAACATAAGAGCTCACAGAAATAAAAAATAACAAAATAATAGGTAAAACATTCAATCATTTTAACAAAAAGACAATGTATTGATGTCAAATAAGCACCTAAACAAGTTGCACAAATTCTTTAGTCCTTAGGAAATTACAACTTAAAATCACAATAGCCAAAACTTTAGAAGACTGAACATACCAAGTGTCGCCAGGATATGAATGAACTGGAGCCCTCACATAATGCTGGTGGGAATGTAAAATTGTACAACCACTATGAGATAAATTGCAGTTTCTTTCAAAACTGAATAACCACCTATTATAATAGAGAAAGAGACAGTTACCTCTGGGTCTGGTCAGTGAGAACCACATATTTTCTGTCACCACATGGAAAGTTTAGCATGGCCCCAAAAGGGAGGCAAAAGGGAGCCCAAACTGGAAATGAAAACTGAAAATTTTACTTTATCAGAGATACCAAACATACTTAAAGATTTTCTTCAAGAAGACAAGAAGAAAGGGCCAGACTCTTGGTGACAGTAACATGGGCTCTATCCCTATCATCCCAGAAAAAATAGAGAGAGGAAATTGACTAGTAACACTAGAGACTGGCACCCCCTCCTCTCTTTACATTTTAAAAGGAGGGAGAAAGGCCTGTCCAGAGCTGGTTGATAACTTAGGCAAATGCCTGCGGGCAAAGAATTCATGAGGTTAATTTTTTTTTAACTTAAAATGATGTAGATGATGCAATGGGGAGAGCATTTATTTGACCATTCAGATACAAGAGACCCATAGTGCATCCCCAGCCCTGGGGAGGCCCCTTTAACTCAGAATCATGGAACATTTTTTTACTGGGAAATTCCTCTTCTCATATTACTAGGCAGCCTTTGCTCAACCAAGGCTCCTACCAACAGCAAGTCTAGGGACCAGGTGAGCTATTGGCAGAACATGAGAGGGTCTCATGTCAATCACAGACCCGGCCTTGGCAGCCACCCTACAGGAGGCCACACATCCCCTTCCTTGGAGGTCCCTCACATCCTCCACCTTCATTTCAAATGCCCAGTCCCCTGCCCCCAGGAATTGTGACTGTTGGAAAAATTCTTATCTAACAGCATTGCCTAGTGGTAGCCTCTTTTGTGCTTCCATTTCCCTCCTGTAGGTATTGATACCTTAACACCTTGCCTGGAATACACATAAACCCTGAAAATTGCATATATAAAATAGTAGTTGGCCCTCATCTGCCTTTCCCCCTGACCTGGGGATTAGTGTTCTCTGCACATTTTGGCAAAGAGAGTTGTCAGCAAAGGTCAGTAACCATTGAATAGGCATCTTCTGGACTGCCCCTCACCATTCTCTTTCCCCAGGCCTCCACAGCACTTTCTCAGCAAGGGTTAGAACCCAAGCAGAGCTATAAGGATGGGCAGTCATGGTCTAAGTCTCCCCACCACATATGCCACCACCGTGGACACTTTGCCTAAAATATCAATTAAATTACAACCCGGAAATCATCTGGCATTTAGTAGGTCTTTATAAGCATGTTCAGAGTAGTGGACCCTACATGCTTACATATATGGCCAGAAGAATTTCTGCTTATGTTAAGACAATTCAGTGTAGAAAGTATAGACTTTTCAACAATGAGTGTTCAAACAATCACATATGATCAAGTTACCAACATGCTGGTGAAAACAGATGCCACTCCCCAAGATCAATTGGGAAACCCTAGACAGAGAGAAATGCTTGCTTATGAGTCCAGTTGTTGGGAGACACAAATTTTCTCCATTATCTCATGGAAAGTTAAAGAGGGCCCTGAAAGTCAATGCAAATTGCCATCTGAAACTCAAAATTTTACTTGATAATACTTTTAAAGATTTTGTTCAAGAGGACAAGGGATACCAAATGACATCAACAACAAAAACTGATTAATTTATCTTGATTAAAATGAGACATTTGTTCAGAGAAAAGCACTGTTAACAGAAAGAAAAGACAGATTTACAGACTATATATGTAAATCTCATGTATAATTAAGAGCTTGTGTCCAGAATATTAGAACACTTAAAACTCAACGATAAGAATATGAACATTTCAACTAAAAATGGCTAAATGATTTTGCTAGTACCTCATTAAAAAGATATATGGGTGGGAAAGAATATATAAGAAAAGCTCAAAATAGTTATGAGAGAAATGCAAATTAGAGCCACAGGAGATACCAGGACACACTTATGGGACTAGTTTGAAAAAATGAGAATTCCATATAATAGCATGAATGTAGAACAACAGGAACTCATATTCATTGCTCATGGGAATGCAAACAAAACAATACAGCCACTTTGGAAGATGTCAGTTTTTTAGAAAGTAAATCATATACTTAACAAAGAGTCCTGTAACCCCACTTCTATATAACTGAGCTGAAAATATTTTCATAAAAAATCCTGTACACAACAATTTCTTGGTCACCATAAACAGGAAAAATTAAAAATGATAATCAATATGTGAAAAAAAAAAAAGATGAGGAGAAAGGGGAAGACTTATTGATAAGAGTAATATGTGGTCTGAGAGGTCCCTCTCATCCCAGAAAAAAAGAGACAGAGAGAGGTAATTGACTAGTAACACTAAAGACTCAGAACCTCTCTTCAATTTATATTTTAAAAAGAGGGGGACCAGGCAGTCCAGAGTGGGCCTGATAGCCAAAGCCCATGCCTGCAGGCAAAAAATATAAGGCCAAATTTTTACTAAAAAAGATAGAGGTGATGCAATGGGGAGATTATTTTTTGGTCTTTTAGAAAGAAAGACCTGGTATGCACCCACAGCCCTGGGGAGGCCTCATTGATACAGAGTCATGGAACATTTTTTTTTTTTACAAGGAATTCCCTCTCTCCAAGTTATCAGACAGCCTTTGTTCAACCAAGGATCCTACTAACACCAAGGCTTGCCCCAGGTGAGCTATCAACAGGATGTGACAGGCTCAGCCTGTCACCCTACAGGGACCACACAACCCCCTACCTGGAGGGCCCCCCTCCTATTTTGTGTATCAAGTGCCCAGCCCTCTTCCCCCCTGGGATTTGTGACTATTGGAATAAATCTTATCAAACAGCAAGGCCTCATGGTAGCTTCTTTGGCTCTGACTTTCCCCCATTTTAGGTATTGATACCTTAACACCTTGCCTAGAATACACATAAGCCCAAAGAATTGCATGTATAAAATCATATCTGGTTCCTATTTTCGTTTCTCTCTGACCTGAGGATCAGAATTCTCTGAGCCTTTCAGAAAATGGAGCTGTCAGCCTGGGTGGTGGCCACAGACCAAGGCATCCTGTGGACTGCCCTTCATCATCCACTTCCCCCAGGTCTCCCCAGCGCTTGTTCAGCTATGGTCAGATCCCAAGCAGAGCTTTATGGAAGGGCAGTCATGGCCTAAGTCTCTTACCCACATATGTCACCACCATGGACTCTTTGCTTAAAATACAAAGTGAATTACAGCTTTGAAATCATAAGGCATTTACTAGGTCTTTATAAGTATGTCTGCATTTGAAGTCCCAGTAGGCTTTCATATATGGACAATAGATTTTCTGCAGATATGATAAGAGAATTTGGTGGAGAAAACATGGACTTTTCAACAATGTGTTCAAACAATCACATATTGATATACAATCCTACCAACATCATGCTGGTGAGAACAGACTCATCCCTAAGATCAATTGGGGCACCCTAGACCAGGGGCTTATAACCTTTTTTGTTCCACAGACCACATTGCCAGTCAGGTAAAAACCACTGATGCCTTCACAGAATGTAGTGGCAGATCATTTATGACACTCAAGATTGGCATATCTTTAAATTTTAGGATTATTCAAAATTAATTCACAGACACCCTGAAATATTTCAAGGGACCCTTGGGGTCCATGGGTCCCTCTTTAAAAACCTCGGCCCTGGACAGAGAGAGTTGCTGATGAGTATAGTCAGTGGGAACCACAACGTTTCTTCATTACTGCATGAAATGTCAAACAAAGCCCTGAAAGAGAGTCTAAACTATAAACTGAAATTCAAAATTTACTTGATTGTATATTGAAACAATACTTAAAGAATTTGTTCAAGAAGACAAGGAAGACAAAAACCAAAACTCTATTAGTGAGGGTTCTCTAGGGAAACAGAATCAACAGGAGATATCTGTCAATAATGTGAGATTTTATAAGAGTCTCTCACATGACCATGGGGATGCACAAGTCCAGGTTCCACAAGCAGGCTGCAAACCAAGACTCTGATGAAAGTCCAGTGGAGATCCTTGAGTTTCTGGGAGAAGTTGGCTGTCCAAAGATGAGCTGGGAAATTCTCTCTGAATGTTGAAATCACTTTCCCTTTTAGGGCATTCAAATGATTGGATGAAAGCATCACTCATTGCTGACAGCAATCTCCCTGATTGACACAGATGTAATCAGCCATTCACACAGTAAACACAGTGGTGACCAAAGTCCGTAAATGTTCTTGTATTACAATTAATCCAGTGCTTTCTTGACCAAACACCTGGAAACAATTACCTGGTTGAGTTGACACATTAGTCTAACCATCACAGTCCATCACTTGTCGTATCAGCAACCATAAATATTACCTTAAACCATACTTAGCCTCTAAGTAAAAACAATAACAGTCAAAGCATACATACATATATCCACCTAACAATGTTCAACTCACCTGAATACAACTGGAAATGCATTAATTCCCTACAAAATAGGGTGCAAGTCCTTGGGTAATATTCACTCTTAAACTTGACATCCTTAAATATTATGACAAGAAACTAATACAACTTTTCATATGATAGGATAAAGGTTGGGGAAGAAAACAAAGAAATTCATTTTGTGTACATATATAATGATACTCATAATGAAACATGGAAGAAAGGCTCATGACAATTACAGTTCACATTTCTGTAATTGGTCACATGGTTGAAGTTCATATTTATCACTACCTACTTGCACAACCCATTCCATGTCCCCATTACCCTCAGTAAGCATTTCACCAGGCTGTGGTTCTTTGCCTGGTGGGGTGACCCAAACTTTCATTCTTGAAGATTCTAGGCCTTTAATTGTCCTGTCTAGATTGGTATCTTGCAATCATCTATTGACTTTAATCACAGGGCATGGCAGTACTAGGAAATGCCCTAAAGGATCTCCAGAATTCCAGGCAAACTTTTCTTTATTCCCATTATGGAGATGTAGTTCTATTTCTCCTGATAGTCAGGATCAATAACCCCAGCCAATACAGGAATTCCCTTCTTTGCCTGTTGATTCACACGTAAGAGGAGTCCAAAGTGGCCAGGTGACAGTCTTGCCTTCCAATTTAATGGAATCATTGTTGTGTTCCCTGGTGGCAGCACTCCTCCTTTTGGGAATAAAACCTGTAAACCAGCAGAGCTCAAGGTTATGGTAACAGGAAGCAAAAATTTCCCTAGTGGGTCACTAGGGGTAATAGTGAGTGGTGCCACTCCCATTTCCACCTCTTTATTCCTGGATTCATGAATCCTGGTTATGGGAGAAATGCCACCATAGAGTGGATGCTGATTTAGAGCATACACAGTCTCCTGGAGAACATTGTCCCAGCCCTGCAAGATATTGCCACCTATTTGGCACCATAATGAAATGGGTTCCTTGATCAGAAGCAATGTTGCATGGAATGCCATGGTGGTAGGCAAGACATCTGGCAAGTCCATGGACGGTAGTTTTAGAAGAAGCATTGCAAGCAGGAAATGCAAACCCATATCCAGTTAAAACAAACTGCTGCCCCTTCCATGATGGAAGTGGTCCAATGTACTCAACCTGCCACCAGATAGCAGGCTGGTCACCTTGTGGAATGGTGCCATATCTGGGGCTGAATGTGGGTCTCTGCTGCTGGCAGATTGGACATTCAGCAGTGTCTGTAGCCAAGTCAGCATTGGTGAGAGTAAGTCCATGTTGCTGAGCCCAAACATATCCTCCATCCCTACCTCCATGGCCACTTTGTTCATGAGTCTATTGGGCAATGACAGGAGTGGCTGGGGAAAGAGGCTTAACATTAGCCACAGAGTGGGTCATCTTATCCATTTGATTATTAAAATCTTCCTTTGCTGAAATCACCCTCTGGAGAGAATTCATGTGGTATACAATTATGTTCATGATTTTTGCTCACTCAGAAAAGTCTATCCACATACCTCTTTCCCAGACCTCCGTGTCACCAATTTTCCAATCATGTTCCTTCCAAGATTTCCCAGAAAAGGGCTGCAGGGCTGAAGCTGTCAACTTTCAGATTATACCTGCTTATCATGTAGAGCCAATTGTAAACCAGGCCCAACTTTTCTTATCCTCAGTCAACTGATTGTAAGGGACTCTCCAAAGGCCAAAGCTTTGGGCTGGGAAAGATAAGGTTATATGGCAGTGGTGGTGACCATAGGCATTTGGGCTACTTCCTCATGTAACTTACTTGTGTCTTCAGAACCCACTCAAGCCCTATCTTTTTTATACTACTTCCACTTTATTATGGAGTGCTGCTGTGCATGCCCAACTTTATGGTTTGGTGGGTCAGACAATACCAAGCTCGTGATAGACAACTGAGGTTTCATGGTAACTTGATGGCCCATAGTTAAGTGTTCAGTCTGTACTAAGTTCCAGTAGAAGCCAAAAGCTGTTTCTTAAAAGGGGAGTAGATATGTGCAGAGAATGGCAGGGCTTTGCTCCAAAATCCTAACGGTCTGATTTGGGATTCTCCTATAGGGGCCTGCCAAAGGCTCCAGACAATATCTCTATTTGCCACTGAAACTTCTAGTACCATTGGATCTGCTGGGTCATATGGTCCAAGTGGTAGTGCAGCTTGAATAGCAGCCTGGAACTGTCGCAGAGCCTCCTTTTGTTCCAGTCCCCAATGAAAACTAGCCATTTTTCTGGGCACTCAATAAATGTGCCAAAGTATCACAACCAAGTGAGGAATGTGTTGTCTCCAAAATCTGAAGAGGCCAACTAAGCACTCTGCCTCTGTTTTGGTCATAGGAGGGGCCAGATGCAACAGTTTATCCTTTACTTTAGAAGGAATATCTTGACATACCCCACACCATTGGACACCTACAAATTTCACTGAGGTTGAAGGACCCTGTATTTTTGTTGAATTCATCTCCCATACTCTCTCATACAAATGCATTACCAATAAGACTAGAGTCTTTGCTACTTCTTGCTCACTAGGTCCTATCAACATGATATCATCAATATAATGGACTAGTGTGATGTCTTGTGGGAGGGAGAGACAATCAAGGTCTCTGTGGATAATATTATGGCCAAGAACTGGAGAGTTGTTATACCCCTGAGGCAAGACAGTGAAGATATATTGCTGGTCTTGCCAGTGGAAAGCCAACTGTTTCTGGTGGTCCTTACTAATGGCAATTGAGAAAAGAGAATTTGCCAGATCAACAGCTGCATACTAGGTACCAGGGAAAGTGTCAACTTGCTCAAGCAATGATACCATATCCATGACAGCAGCTGCAATTAGAGTCACCACCTGGTTAAGTTTACAATAGTCTACTGTTATCCTCCAAGATCCATCTGTTTTCTGCACAGACGAAATTGGAGACTTGAATGGGGATGTGGTGGGAATCACCACCCTTGCATCCTTGAAATCCTTGATCGTAGCACTAATCTCTGCAATCCCTCCAGCAATTTGGTATGGCATTTGATTTGGTATTTTGCTAGGTAGGGGCAGTTCTAGTGGCTTCCACTAGGCCTTTCCAAGCATAATATCTCTCACTCCACAAGTCAGGGATCCAATGTGGAGATTCTGCTAGTTACTGAGTAGGTCTATTCCAATTATGCATTCTGGAACTAGGGAAATAGCCACAGAATTGGTCTGGGGACCCATTGGACCCACTGTGAGATGGACCTGAGCTAAAACTCCAACAATCACCAGACTTCCATAAGCCCCTACTTTGAATGGTGGACCACAGTGATGTTTTATTTCTCCTGTAATTAATGTCACTTCCAAGCCAGTGTCTAATAATCCCCCAAATGCCTGATCATTTCCTTTTCCCCAGTGCATAGTTGCTCTGGTAAAAGACATTAGGTCTCCTTGGGGAAAGGTAGGAGTAAGATTAACAGTATAAATTTTTGACAGTTGGGTCTGTAAACTCTCTCAAGTCTGGGAATTGATTAAGGGGCCAAGATTCTCTGCATCTGTAGTTTGAATTAGGGTTTTGTTCACTCTCCCTAGAAATCTTCTGCTTATACAGCTCCAGAAGAAATTTAGAAGACTGTCCATGTATTTCAATTCTAGGTACCCCATAGTCTAGTAGCCAATGCCATAACTCCATGCAACTCAGACTATTTTCAGTCTGCCTTTCAATGTGGTAGCCAGCCACACCCACCTTGTAGTTGGCGATTAATTGCCAATACTTGAGTTTTACCAGATGGAGATGCAATCATTCCCATAATGTTTAAATATTTTAATCCCAAGACAGCCCTTCATATATTAATATCTGAACTACAGAGAAGAGCAACCACAGAGCTTTTCAGAGAATATGGGGTTAGTCTTACAAATTTATTCCTCACAGTCCTGGTTAAAGGTGTGTACTCTGGACATTTCTGGGATGGTGGGCAGGTCTCAAATGGTAAATCTATTCTAGCATTCCAATCTCACTAAGCCTTTGAATTCCCTCTTCTACTATATACCAGGGCATATTGGGTATCTCAACCTCAGACATGCTAGGCAATCTTTTGGGTATATGTTTCAGTCAGGCACCCCCCAAAAAACTGTTAGGGCCCTTTCTAACCCCTCAAGCTACAGTGTTGAAACCAGAATTTCTGGTTAGTGGGCCCAGAACAATAAATTCAATGTGATCCAACTTTATATTCCTTCCACCACTAACCCATACCCTTAGGATCCATTTCCACATGTATTCCCCTTATTTCTGTCTATATAAGTTGGAAAACTCATACAGTTCTTTCAGAGTGTATTGTACTTCCTCATGGGTCTCACTTTGTATTTCATCTTTGGGGGCATCTTGTGATTTTCGTCTAGTTATAGGTCTGGAAGACAAAAGGGGTGGTGTGGGTGGGTAAGAAGAATGATAAGAAATGTCTTACAAGCTACTGACCTCAGGGCATTCCTTTGCATTTTCTTCTGGTGAGACAGAATTAATCTCTTCAGGCAGGGGTTGGAAGACAGACTCCTCAGGGCAGATGGGATGTTGGGCAGTGCATGTTTGAGTTTAGCTGGTACCTGCCTCGTGGCTGGGAGGAAGTCCTGACTCTCTGGGGCAGACTGGAGGCTTGGCAGTGCATGCTGGACTTTGGCTGATACCTGCCTCAGGGCTGGGGCAGGCTGGAGGCTGGGTGATACACGGTTGACAAGGTGTGGACTCCACAGGGCAGGCCATTGCATGTTTATCTGGTAAATTCTCCACAAAATTTAGGGTTCCAATATCTTCACCAATATTATCATCACCCCATATGTCTCCATCCCTATCCTTGGGATTCCATGCCATTCCAATCAATGCCTTCACTTTAATTCCAGAAACCCTGCAGGATTGAGATTTTAGTTTCCTTTGTAATTCTGCTAATTGTACAATGAGAGTTTGAGTTTGAATCTCAGATATCTCAACTCTGTGGCTACAGAAGGCAAGATTTTCTTTCACGGCACATATAAAACTTTCACATCATTCATGTGGCATTTAAGTTTCAAATTTGAAGACTTTAGCTCATTTCTTTCTTTTGTAACTGTATCCAGAGTATCTAGGAGGAGCCAGCCAACATGGTTATACCTTTTGACTCCACAAAATTCTCTTAAGATGTTGAAAACCCTCTCACCCAGATAAGCATGGAAGTAGGGGAATCTAGTGATGCTATTTTGCATATCTCTATTGCCAGCTCATTCAATGGAATGTTAGTGACATCTTCATTATTGGTAATGGAGTCATTAGTACCCTTAAGTCCAATTAGAGAAGAGAGCCAATTATAAAACTCCCAGAACCACCTCAGATATCCCATGTTTAAGACTCTGTTCCTCAAGAATCACTCCCAGTACCAAGCTGTATTAGTCAGTGTTCTCTAGGGAAATTGAATCAACAGGAGATATCTGTCAATGATATGAGATTTTATAAAAGTCTCACATATGACCACAGGGATGCACAAGTCCAGGTCCCACAGGCAGGCTGCAATCCAGGGGCTCCAATGAAAGTCCAAAGAAGGTCCTTTGGTGAGTTACTGGGTGATGTTGGCTGTCCAAAGATGAGCTGGGAAATTCTCTCTGAATGTTGAAAGCACCTCCCCTTTTAAGGCATTCAACTGTTTGGATGAAAGCATCACCCATTGCTGATAACAATCTCCCTGGTTGATGTAGATGTAACCAGTCATACATGCATTAAACTCACCTGTGACCAAAGTCCATAAATGTCCTTGTATTACAATTATCCCGTGCTGATTTGACCAAACACCTGGAAACAATTACCTGGCTGAGTTAACACATTGACCTAACCATCACAAAAACCAGCAACAAAAACTGATGATTTTGACTTGATCAAAATTAAGAACATTTGTTTAGACAAGGACAGTTGGAAAAGAAAAGTAGATTTACAGAATATGTATGTAGATCTCATATCAAATTAAGGGCTTGTATCCAGAATATGTGAAGAACACTTAGAACTCAACCCTAAGAATATAACTCTTCCAATTAAAAATGGCTAAATGATCTTAATAATACCTTTTTAAAAAAATATATGGGTGGGAAATAATATATGAAGAAAAGCTCAACGTAGTTATAAATGAAATGCAAATAAGTATGTCTTCAGATACCACAACACTCTAGCTTGAAAAAAATGATAATACCAAAAAGAGGCATGAATGCAGAATAACAGGATCTCATATTTATTACTCATGTGAATGCAAAACAATACAGCCATTTTGAATGATAATGTCAGTTTCTTATGAAGCAGATCATACACTTACAAATGTCCCTGCAACCCAACTTGTATGTACTCAAATGAAGATAAATTATTTCCAGACAAAATTCTGTACACAAATATTTAAGCAGCTTTATTCTTGGTCACAAAAACTGAAAAAAATAAAAATGTCATTAATAGGTGGAAAAAAGTGGGGATGAAGAAAAAAGGCAGACTGAATCCTAAGAATAATATGGGGTCTGAATGGCCCCTTTCATCCAAGAAAAAGAAAAACAGAGAGAGAGGTAATTGCCTAGAAACACTTAAGACTCCTAGCCCCTCCTCTATTTACATGCAAAAGGAGAGAGACTGGCTTCTCCAGAGCTGGCTGTTAGTCAAGACAACTGTCAAAAGGCAAACAATTCATAATTCCAGGTTTTTACTTATAAAGATGGAGGTGATGCATTTCTTTGAGCATTGAGATAGAGGAGTCCTGGAGTGCATCTCTTGCCATAGGGAGGTCCCTTTGACACGGTGGTCATGGAACATTTTTAATTGCAAAAACCCTCTACTGAAGTTATTGGGCAGCCTGGCTCAACCAAGGCTCCTACTACCAACTAGGATTGTACTAGGTGAGCTTTCAGCAGCATGAGAGGATCTCAGATGAGTCACAGATCAGGCCCAGTCCCAGGCAGCCACCCTACAGGGGCCTCACAGTCCCTTTCCTGAAGTATCCCTGCCTCCTCCTGCTGCATATAAAAGCCCATCCCCTATGTCTCTGGGAATTGTGACTATTGGAACAGATAAGGGAAGTGCTGAGACCCTAACCCACCTCAGAAGAAATCCACAGCTTTAGGAAAATAAACTCCCCTCATTCCTTTTTCTCCCCTCCTCCCTTTTCTACATGGAATCCAAATGTTTGGAAGATAAGCACTCCCACCTGCCCATTTCAATTGGAATTTACAATTCTAAAGAGATAATGACTCTTTCTTTAAAAAAAAATATTTTAAAAGATGCTTAGATTGCATAAATGTTACACAAAAATTACAGGGATACCCATGATTCCCCACCTCCCACACCTCCCACAACCTCCCACATAAACATCTGTCATTAGAGTGGCACATTACCTGCAATGGATATACACATCCTGGGCTTCACCACTAAGCGTGGACCATAGTTCACACTGTAGATCACATTCCCTCACACAATTCTGCATGTTATATGCTGATGTAAAGTGGCCTATATCTTTCAGTGTAATATCACTCAGGATAATTCCCAAGTCCTGAAAAAGCCACTGTATTGCAACTGCTTTTCCCTCTCCCTGCCCTGAAAGCATCCAGGGGCCACTGGCTCCACATCAATATTGTAATTTCTTCCATTGCTTGAATCACAATATGTCTACAACAGAATACCAGTAAGTCCATTCTAGTCCAAAGCACTTCCCCCAATCCTGAGGAGTTTGGGATGGTGATGTCCACTCCACTTCCAAGTGACAGGGGTCTTATATCCCATGGATAAGATGGATGGGATTATCTAGCCTACAGCTGCAGACTCTCTTCATTCTTTGGATGGCCATTGTCCATCATCGTATCCTTGCCAGGTGTCTTGGGTGAGTCCATTGAGCTGTAGAGTAAGAGTTGCAGATCCAAAGAGATTCCATGCACAGCAGGCACATGGGTAGACCAAAGGCTCCAGTCTCTGGAAGTACACCTACAAACTCCAACACCACATATAGGTTTGAATAGAAGGGACTGATGGACCATGTGCAGGGGGGACTTATTTGAGTCCAACTCTGTCACTCTCAGGAGCACAGATC
>JAQZBX010086725.1:0-12964 GCA_029593785.1 Cabassous unicinctus | reverse complement strand
CATTTATACGAAACCTCACTCTCTGATAAATGGTGTCATCACGAGATTTCAGCGTGTCTAGAAGTGTCTCATGTCTGCCCAATACGGTGCTGGACATGATGAGATTGTACCCAGGTAGAACAGGGTCTCACATCTAAATAAGCGTACAGTCTAAGGGAAAGCAAAACAACACCTTCTCTATTAGATATTTAGCTCTGCATATGATATTGATTTGCTATACAAGTATTCAATTATGAATACTGGGGTGAAAAAAAAAAAAAGACCCAGAGAAATTTGTAGATCCATTTATTCTCAATTCCTCCAGCTTGTGTAGTTAAACAAAACAAAACAAAACAAAACACGCTGACAATTGGACAGGATGGATCTCCTTATATTCGATTCCACACCCCAGCAGTTCTCCAGCGTTAAGAAAGCCCGCCTCCTCTGCACGCCCTCCTGCTCCGAGCTGAGGAGCAGCTTTATACTGCTAGTATAAAGCCCCAGCTCACGAGAGTCACTGCCGGTAAGCGAAGCCACGCTGTGACTGTGTCAAGAACCCCAATGCACGCGTCTGCGTCTACGAAGGAGCGTAATTCTTCAGGGAGGTGTCCAGACTGTTTAGAAAAAGCCTACCAGAGAAAGGAAAATCTCACCAAAATTGGAAAGGATGAAGGGCTATGATTTGATGGAGGAAGTGTGAAGCTATTCTTGGAGTCTGGGACTTCCTGTGAAAAGGCTTAAGCTTAGGAGAGCGAAAGGACCAGGCGGGCAGTGTCGGGGAGGGGCAGGTGCAGTCTGGGTAAATATCCTGAAAAAACCGGAGTGAGACTGATGAGGTAGGATAGAGTTAATTAGTAATGGAAGTGCTAGTCCTTAGCATTCCTGCTCAAGATAACCGCCTGGAGGCAGTGAGGCCCAATCTTCCCATCAGAGGCCCCCGCCATTCAACTTCCAAACTTAAATGACATTAAGTAAAGGAGCCAGTCTAAAAAAGTTGCATCCTGTCTGACTCCAACTATAAGACAACTGGAGAAGGCACAACTATAAAGACAGCAAAAAGATCAAGCGGCTGCCAGGGATGTAGGGAACGCTGGAGAGGGATGAATGGTGGAGTACAGGGCATTTTTAGGACAGTGAAAGTATTCTGTATGATACTGTAAAGGTGGACACAGGACATTACACATTTGTCAAAACCCATAGGACTGTACAACAAAGGGTGATCCCTAATGCAAACTATGGACATTAGTTAATAATAATAATGTATTAATATTGGTTTATTGTAACAATGAACCACATTAATGCAAGATATTATTAATGGGGTAGAAACTGGATGGGTCTAGTATACGGGAACTCTGTACTTTTGCACAAGTTTTCTATAAAGCTAAAACTGCTGTAAAAATAATAAATTTTTAAAATCCAAGTTATATTCTACAGAAGTCCTTACCATTCTAACTTATTTAGGGGCTAAGGATTGTGCATTATGCCACAATATAACAATTAGTGTGAATAAATACAAACCACTTCTACAAAATACAAGGATTTGCATTTTTTCTCCAGAAAAATGCCTATGTATGTCAAATATTGACATATAAACAAAAAGTAAACAGTATTCACTCAGTAACTAAAAAAAAAAATCTGTCACAATTTAATTGGCATATTCTAGATGGTAACCAATATACAGCCTTAGTACTGTGAATGGCAAACATCAAGCAATGTCAGATTTCCATCTTAATTTTATCATCATAACCAGTATCTTTATTTTCAACATTATCTTTTTAAGTTAATGCTTTCTAAATGAAACTATAAATCAAGTAACATTAGCCTTAGAAGCAAAGAACAACTACCACTTAATGGAACTAGTAGCCCACCTTCACTACCTCCCAGATGCCATTCACTGAGTACTCTATGTAAATGAGGCCATTACAGAGAGCACATTTACAAAGCACATAAATGGGAATGGTGCCCCCTGGAGGTGTGCAATTTGGAGGCCCAGTTCCATCCAGACAATTACTAAACAATAGGCTTTTAAAAAAGGAAGTAGATCCAGAGAATTTTTCGAGCTGGAAGTCAGTCAGTTTTGGAATAATCAAGCCCCCTTCTTCAGTCAAGACAAAATAAATGCTCTGAAATTTATTTTCCAAACTGTTCAAGCCCACTATTAAAAAAAAAAAAAAAAAGAAGTCATTTAGGAATGTGTAGAAATTTAACACTTATAATGGTGAAAAAGAACAGGTTTTCAAAAATTGGGTTGGGATGGTTTTCCTAATACAGTAGAAGTGAACACCCACTGCTTCACCAAAATGTCCCAAAATCCTATTCAACTTCCTGTGTATTTATGGTGAATTTATCAGCTTTCTTCCCCCTGGATGAGATTTAGGAGCCCTGGGCTGGCTATTTACAACACAGCGTTTAAAATACCAAGGCATCTTCTTGTAAAAGCATTCCTCTCCCACCAAAGGAAAGTCCCTCCCACCAACCTTG
This sequence comes from Cabassous unicinctus, assembly GCA_029593785.1. Lineage (NCBI taxonomy): Eukaryota > Metazoa > Chordata > Mammalia > Cingulata > Chlamyphoridae > Cabassous > Cabassous unicinctus. The sequence continues at coordinate 10,504 of JAQZBX010086725.1, read as the reverse complement.
TGATTTGCTAAGAAGTATGTCCAGCTCCAATTTACACTTAAGCCAAAACTATTTCAAACTAAATGGAAAGACTAGAAAGTCCTTCCCAGTTCTAAAATTCTAAAGATCTAGTAACTCACCTTCATTTTGCATGACCACTGCCGCTCAGATACCATTTTTAAGTTGTCTGGCATTGTGAGATTTATTCAGTGTTCAGTAATTTAATTTCAATGGAATGCTGGTGTGTTCATTAAACAGTGTATACCTGAGACAAAATGTTATGAGGCTGAATAACTTGGTGCCTTGTTAATTATAGTTAATTTTAAATAGGCTCTATTAACCACCTCAGCATTCCTAAAGAAGATTTGTCTGCTACTACCTTATTACAACAGTCGCTAAAGCAAAAACTTTAAAAGATACAAAGCAGATTAGCCTCTTGATTTAGCTCTCAAAAAATGGTGATCATGCAGGGATTTAAAGTGAGATTAAACTGAAAGCATAGAGCCAGATCTGTTTAGTACAAACTTCCTATATAGCCACAAGTCACCTTCTCTATTACTAAGGAAAGGTCCCTCACATGATGCTAAGTTAAAATTTTAACCCAAACATCTGTATTAGGATCACACGCATTTTGTGGCTCTTCCATTCACATTTTAGTATATTCAAGTTTCTTAGTAAAATGTGTGCGAACTTTCCTAAAGATTCGACCTATCTGTTGAATACTTTGTGAAGAGAGCAGCTGTTGGGCTATTAGCTTGAATTTTTATCTGCCAAATGGATACTCTCTGGTTTAATAAAGTTAAATCATTTAAAATGCCTAGCCTACTGCCATACAAAGAACACTCTCACTTATTCTACAGAAATGTGAAAATAGAAAAGTTCTGGTTTAAAAGAAATTTTTTTAAACATATAACGAAATCTACAAATAGAGTGTACTTTTGGCCCTGCTTGCAAGTATTTCTCATCCAGCGGCCTCAAAACGCCCTAGCAGCCTCACTTTCTCCCGGCCGTGTTTTTTGGGAGACAGTGTGGTGCTCCCAGCCCAACTCACCTGGGTCTGGCTGCGGCTCTGCCCGCCGCGGGGGCCACTGAGGCGTGTTCTACCTCGTCCGGGGTCTCCGGCCGGCCCGCTCCCCGAGCGCCCTGGGGACCTGCGGTAAACACTCTGCGCTCTGCTCCAATTAGGCCCTCCTGCCCACCCCCAGGGAGATGCTGTTCTAGAAGCTTACAAAATCAGGCGCGAGGAAAAGGGATTTGCAAAAAGAACTGACGATATCGGAATCCGCATCTCCGGCGTCTGGCTGGAGAGCTAAGCGCCCATGAGGCTGCCTCAGAAAATCAAGACAAGTCCGAGAAAAGTCCAGCTAAAGTAGGACGCAGGAAAGGCATGTTATGCAACTGCCACCACTCTCGCGGCCGCAAAAGCGCGCCTGAAACTCGGACTGCGTCCTGCGAAGACCCGGAGGCCAACGCCGAGGGGCCGGGAGCAAGAAGCTGGCCGGAGTACCCACGAGCGAGCCGGGCTTCCCCGTCCCCCGACCCCGGGCGGACGGCCAGGGGCGCGGGGGCAACACTGGAGCGCGGGGCCGGCGCAGCTGTCCGACCGCCTCCCGCCCCGCCGCCCGTCGGGCCTGCGCGCCCCGGGGTGCGAGCGCCCAGCTCCCCTCGCGAGTGTGAGGGCGAGCGGCGCGCCCCGGCGGGGACAGTCGCTCGGGGGGACACGCGCGCGTCGCGGCCTCCGGGCAGTCCCCTGCTCGGACGTGGTGGGACGCGGCCACGGGCGCACAACAAAGCGGCGCAGCCCCCGTATCCGCTCCCGGCCCGGCCCCCGCCCCGCCGCAAACTTCCGCGGCTCCGGGAGGCCCCGACGACCCGCCGCCGGGGTGGAGTAGGGTGGGGGGGTTCCCCGACAGCCCGGCGCCCCTCACACCCGCGGACGGAGGGGTCTGGCGGGGACAGGGCGGAGGTGCCCTCCCAAGCCCACAGCCCAGAAAGCCCCTGCGCCCTCTCCACCCCCGCAGCGGCCCGGCTGAGCGGGGCGCCCCTCCCGGAGACTCCGTGGCCGCCGACAGCCGGGAGACAGGAAGCCTCGAGCTCCGCTGGCCCGCGGCGAACTTTCGACAATTGAGCCGTCCCCCGGCCGCCACCCCACCACCGCGCTCCCCGCGTCTCCAGCGCCTCCTCACCTCCAGGGCGCCTACACGCTCGGGGGGGTCCTCGCGCGCGACCCCGTGGCCTCTCGCGCCGGGAGAGCCCTCAGCCGGGGCAGGAGCTGCCGCTGGCCCCGCAAGGAAGGGGAAGCCCCGGCCAACGGCGGCGGCGCGACTGGCTGCTGCTCCATCTTCCCGGGGCGCTCACGCCGCGGTTCCAACGCGCAAACCCAAGTGGGACATTCGCTACATTGTTGGCATTCCACGGGCGTCACGTGACCCCGCCTCCCGCGTCACTCCCGGCCGCATACCAGCCCGGGCGGGGCCCCCGTCGGCCGCGAGGCCCTGCTGCTCGGCGGCCCGGCTGCTCCGGCGGCCCGGCGGCCCCGCCGTGCTTTCTGCCTCCAGGCCGCCACCTGCCCGGCCTGCCCTCAGGCCCTCAACTCCAGAATCGCCCTCCCTCCACTGCACTTGTGTGACAAGTGACAGAGGCAACTCTGTCACTAGAATTTTGTCACTACAGCCACTATTTTCTAAAGTATCTCACAGTGGTCTTACTATTTTCTAAAGGGTCTCACACCGGTCTTGGTGAAGATAGTAAGTTTACAGGCCCGAAGGAGCCACCAATTCACCAATAGGTGACAGTGGCTAAAAATAAGGGCGGAAAAAGACAGCTGTTAGGGTCACAGAATCAACTAATAATAAAGAAATAATACTGTATCTCAATTTTAATCAGATTTTATTTACTCAACCCCCCTTGCTGTGTACATTTTGTTTATGAGTGTCTCACATTGTACAGAACAGTGTAGTAATGAATACCCACAAATGAGATTGTGGTTTTTGTACTTCAAACCTGTGACTCTTTCCATTTTGGGGTATAGATTTGGTACAAGCACATATGCAGGGATTGTGCAGAGATGCTGGGTGGAAATAAACTAGAAGTCAAATCGTTAGTCTACTTCTGGCTCTCCTTCTAACATGGTACTTCCTACCACCCATAGACAGTGGCAAAAGTGATAGTGAAGGCTAATACGGTTTCAAAAGCCAACCCAATTTCCTCTTTAATTAAACTCTTGTGAACATTTTAAATTTTAATCTCAGAAGAAACAGTAATGAAAATCATTACCTCTGAACTATTTTAACATCTTAGCCAGGCTTCAGGTGAGGTCCACCCTTCCTACCCTACTTCCTCTCACTAAATCACACCCAGCCTTTCAGGCCCTATCCCTGTCTTAGGACATCCAGGAAATCTCAGCGCAGCTCCCTGATTTCTCCCTTTTCTGAACTGTTAGTTAAGCCATCATCCTCCCATTTAAAATTCAATTTCATTTTTTAATCATACACTGTGCTCTTGCCAGGCATCTTGCACAGTTTGGAGGTCAACTAAATTTCCAACTAATAATCTGTAATTGAGCCCCTCTCACATTCTCTGTGTCTTTTCACTCATATACAGTGATCACGCTTTCTCCACCCCTACCCCAAGGCACATGACCAGCTGCCAGACCTCCTTTGTGTGTGTTTAAAGGTCCTGCCCCTCCCTGCTCTCTCTTCAAAGGTGTAAAAATTAAAAAAATAAAAAAAACTTTTGTCAAATGAAATATTGTAAAGTGAAAGGAATTTAATGGACTGAAAAATTTCTATGTAAAATACCTAATGAAATTTTGCAATTACAATGACCATTAAAGCATGGTTTGCAATAGTGAGAAATCAAGAACAATAGGGGAGTAGGAAAACAAAAGGTGGCCATACAAATGATGGAATTTATACACTAGCTAAATGAATGAATTAGTTCTGTACTTGTCAAAGGAAATGTGATCAAGAATTGAATTTAAAACGAATGCTGAGTGGAAAAAAGCAAATTACAAAAGTATATATACAATTTAATACCATGTTTATAAATAAAAATTCCCACAGAACCTATACTGTACACATACTTTATATAAGTACAGGCAGGGACGGTAAGAGTATACACCAAATCCATGAAAACTGTTGCCTATGCAAAAGGAAACAGAAATGGCACTGGAGAGTGAAAAATAAGGACTTCAACTTCATCTGCAATGTTTTTTTTAATTTAAAAAATGAGTCAAAACTGGCAAAACTCTTAAAATTTGTTGATTCTGGGTGGTAGGTTCAATAATGTGTGCATAGAAACAAGTAAATTTCCATATAGGAGAATACTCCAATTAATGACTTTGTGGATATGTGTTTATTGACACAGAGTCATTAATTGCTTTCTTTTTTTCTTTTTGAGTGTCTGCTATCAGCACTGGGGGTAACTTGGTGAGCAAAATGACATGATTTATCCCCTGATGAAACTTACAGTCTGGTAGATGTGCTCAAGAAAAAAGCCAGTGACAAAATAGAGTAGATTCTAATTTTGTGAAACAATAAAAGTATTATATATATATATCTCCAGAAAAGTGTACAACAAAATGTTAAAAGTGATAGACTCTAGTTGTAGTGATTCTGGGTGGTTTTTGTCTTATAATTTCTGATGTTTCTAGAATAGGATAATTAACAAGAAAAAATATTTTTAAATAATCAGATAAATCACTACATCCATGTCATTTATTCAGCTGAAAAAGAGAGAGAAAACCTTGTGGTTTAATTCTATAACTATAAGGCCAGCTGAGCACAAGCCTACAGTAGTTGCAGATTTGGATCAACAATGACTATATGTATGTGTGTATGTATGTGCTAGCGGAGGCTCTGGGTCCTGGGCTTCTAGGATCTTGACTTATGTCGCATAAAAGAATTTAGGGACACACCATAGGGTAGGCAAAGAGGTAAAGAGGTTATTAAGAAACAAGAAAAGATTACACAGTCCTAGACATGGACTGCGGGTATGCTACAGGATAAGTGGCTCACGTGGGGTCCCCAGGTTAGGCCTTTTAAAACCTTTACTCCTCCCTTTTCATAATGTTGGGAAGGGTCCCCAGGTGTTTGCTGTCCTAATTGGTTGCCTTACGATCCCTGCCTGTTAGCTCTCAGGGGCCCAATGAGGAGACCTATTTGGAGTTATCCCAGGCTTCTCTTTGACCCTGGAAAGAGTTCCAAATGGGATCTCATGGCCAGGGTCTCAAAGGATCTTTCTGGAAGCCTTCCCCTCAGGAGGTTTCCAGGCAGGATCTGCCAGCCATGTTGTCTGTCGGGTCTCAGCCACCTTCCCTGTTTCCTATACTAAATTGCCTCAACTCCCCCCTCAGAGACTTTACACCTTTATTCTTAAGGGTGATGGTCATTCTTCTGTAGCTGTTTCCTGCTGGTCAGGGGCAGTAGGCCCTGCCTGACAGAGTGTAAAACCCTTTGACTGACCAGATCAGTAGGCTTATTGGAAGGATGAACTAAGGTTCTACCATGATTATTTTTGTAATCTGGTCATTTAATAAACAGTGACTGCTTTCAAATTGAAAAAAAAAAAAACAACCCTTTGACTATTCTATTGAGGTTGAGGGAAGATGGTCCAGCACCATGGTTGGAACTGGATGAAATTCCCACATGACTAATATCTTGTTCTGGAAGGCATTGATTCTGGAAGAAATAAACGTAGTAGAATTTAAGATACATGGTCCTACTAAAAGGATAAAGAAGATGGTGGTTAAGCAGGCCCAAAAGCGGGACTAGCCATAACATACTGGACCATCAGAGTGAGAAAGGCCAGGTGCGTTCAGATGCTGCATACTCCAAAGTTGATGGGAAACAACATTCTTCCTTGAGTTGTTTTATGCTGTTGGTTAACTCTAGGGAGAGATTGTGGTAGACCTGCTGGGTTTGGTATAAACTGCCAACCCCAGTTCCTATGGCAGTGGTTATGCCCAGGACAGTTAGGAGAGGTATGAAAAGAGGCACTACGCTAGACATAAACTCACAAAGACAGTATAAGCAACAAGACAAGCATATGCAAGCAAAATGTATTTAAGAGAGCCATTTCTTTATCTTATAGGCATGTTCATTAACTTCTTAGAAAATGAATTGAGTTTACCAGGACTTTTAACATATTCAATATTCCTCTGCATATGATCTAGAAGAGATATTATCACATTCATCAGGCATATAGGTACAGTTCATACTAATCAATGCACAAATCAACACACAAGTACCTCTTTGAGCTGCAGTTAACAGATCTAAGCCCCAGGTTTGCAATACCATACATATCTTTCCATGGGAGCAGGCCATAATGTCAGTTGTGTTTGTTTAAGTTCTACTCACATCACTCTGGTAATTATTGCTCCACTTGGTATGTCCTTCACACAGCCAGCATGCTACAGCACCGTTGATCTTAGAGAGGCTCCAGTGTTTCACCAGCCTGGTGCATAGCACCCTTTGGCACTATGAAACAGAGCCAGTCTGGAGGCAATATCCATTGTAAATCTGGCCATATCGAGCCATCACCGGCTGCTGCAGGAGCCTGAAACTGCAACATACTCTACATACACTTCAGGAGCATAACCAGAGTTTTGGTAGATACCTTTATTACCTGGCCAATAACTTAAATGGAAAGGCACCACGCCTCTCCTGATTTGAATGCACAAGAGAGTTTTTTTTTTACAATACTGGTGTCTTAATTTTCTACACACTTTTAAAATACTTCCAGTGCAGTTTATAACATATCAAATTAGCTTAATTATTTTAGCACTTTACTTTTTAATTCTATACCTTTACCATGATTACGTTAACAGGTATTTTACTTTAGCAGTACAGGAGAAACTACTTTCTCCATTGTTTTATGAAAACCTAAGATTCCCAATGGAATCAAGATTATCTTTCCTTACCACCATTTTAATATGCAGATTGAGGTGGCTTCTGACAGGTTTCCTTGTTATGAAGTTACTTTTTGGTATCAATATCAATTTAGGTTTCTAATTAGTAATGGCTTCCTGGAATTAGCCTTTTAAATGCTTCAGTTTAGAAGATGATTTTACAAACTTCTTATAATGAACCATAATCTCATAGACTAGTTGCTTTACATCTAAATAAGCTTATTAAATTATAACTAACAACCAATGAAATTTACCTTTATCCATTTAAAAGTCTTGTCTTACATTCCTCATTCTGTTTTTTGGTTTTTTTTTTACATTTATTTGATTTATTTCTCCTGCCCTCCCCCATTGTTTGTGCTCATTGTGTCTGTTCATTGTGTGCTCATCTTCCTTTTTAGGAGGGACTGGAAACTGAACCCGGGACCTCCCATTGGGAGGGAGGTGCCTAATCACTTGAGCTACCTCTGCTCCCTGCTTTGTTGTGTCTCTCATTATGTTTTCCTCCTTGTGTCTCTTGTGTCATCTTGTTGTGTCAGCTCGCCACGCAGCCCATTGTGCTAGCCCATCGTGCCAGCCCACTGTCTTGCTCATCTTCTTTAAGAGGCACTGGGAACTGAACCCGGGAACTTCCATGTGGTAGGTGGGAGCTCAATTGCTTAAGCCACATCCACTTCCCCCTCATTCTATTTTGTGAAAACTAGTCATTTCACTTTAGGACAGATCTAATTTCCTTCTTTAAATTTTATTAACATGAACTTACAATTTTCATCTTAAAGATTTAATACATTGTATTAGTCAGCCCAAAGGGGTCCCGATGTAAAGTACCAGAAATCTGTTGGCATTTATAAAGGGTATTTACTTGGGGTAAAAGCTTACAGTTACAAGGCCCTAAAGAGTCCAATTCAAGGTTAGTCCCTCACCCAAGTCTGTTGCCTCGTGTGATGGTTAGGCTAATGTGTCAACTCGGCCAGGTAATTGTGTCCAGGTGTTTGTTCCAGCAAGCACTGGGCTAATTGTAATACAAGAGCATTTATGGACTTCAATCACCAGTGAGTTTACTGCATGGATGGCTGATTGCATCTGCATCAATCAGGGAGGTTACATCATCAATGGGTGGCACTTTTATCCAATCAGTTGAATGACTTAAAAGGGGAAGTGATTTCAACATTCAGAGAGAATTTCCCAGCTCGTCGTTGGACAGGCAACTTCTCCCAGAAACTCATCAACTATCTTTCACTGAACTTTCATCGGAGCCACTGGCTTGCAGCCTGCCTGAGGAACCTGGACTTGTGCATCCCCACGGTCGCGTGAGAGACTCTTAAAATCTCATATTATTGACAGATATCTCCTGTTGATTCTGTTTCCCGAGAGAACCCTGACTAATACACCACGTGTTGAAGCAAGATGGCAGGTGACATCTGCGACGGTTCAGCCTTCTTCTTTCCTCTTAAGGCTCCATGGGCCCACCTTCTGATCTCAGCTGTAGGCTGGAGGGCTTGTTTCTTTCCGGAACTGCTCAGCTGCTCAGGGCTCTCATTTATGCTGATGCAAAGTACCAGAAATCTGTCGGCTTTTATAAAGGGTCTTTATTTGGGGTAAAAGCTTACAGTTACAAGGCCCTAAAGAGTCCAATTCAAGGTTACCTCCTCACCAAACTCTGTTGCCACGTGTTGAAGCAAGATGGCGGCGAAATCTGTGAGGGTTTAGCCTTCCTCTTTCCTCTTAAGGCTCTGTGTGCCCAGTTTCTTCCAATCTCAGTTGAAGGCTGGCATAGGGCTCAGCTGCTCTGTTCTCTTCAGCTGAAAACTATCAGGTGAATGGCTCAGCTTTCTTTGGGGCCCCAGGATCAAAGTTCTCCCCTTTTTCTGTGTCTATGGAGCTTTCTCTATTCCCATGTATCTTCTTCTGTGTAAGTGTCAGTTTATATAGTCAGCGGGGACTCAACCCTGAGTTGCCCTAATGATGTGGTAAAATCAAAGCCCTAATATTGATTTAATTGCTCAAACATAAAACCTTTGAGTTTAATACAATCAAAGGGTATCACGCCCAGAGGAACAGGCCAATTTACAAACAATCCTTATCTTTTTTGGGGTTCATAATCTCAAACTGCCACAACCGGTTTGGTAGTGCATTTCCTCATCCCTTTAAAGAAGGGGTTCTCACCTTTTTTGTTCTGCATACCCCTTTGCCAGCCAGATGAAAACCATGGACCACTTAGTAAGTCCACACTATATTGTATATTATTTAATAAATATATCACACCCAAAACAACACATCCCCACAAGCATAATGTTGTTTTGAATTTTCAATTTAAGCTCACGGACCCCCTGAAATCTTTCCATGGACCCCTTGGGTCCACTGATCCCTGGCTAAGAACCCCTGCTTTAAGGAGACATGACCACATGGTCTCTGGCCCTCAGATCTGTCTGTCCTCTCTTTCTGTCTTACACAGGTTTAACTGGAATTCAGGGTTCCATGCAGAGGCCACTCTCGGCCATGCTGCAGCCATGTGGCGTGGCAGGAAAAGATTAGCCTCCTCCTTTTTAGACCATCAGTAGGCAAGTTGTTCCAATTCCTGAGAAGACACCCCAGTAGTAGTCTGCTGGAATGCTAGAGAAGTCACCGATTGTTCTAGGGAGAAATGGGGGAAAAAAGTGTGTCACTCGATCTGGTATCCCAGATCCTGGTCTGACTGAACTTTTAGCCTCCAAACCAAAGCGCCCAAGCCACTTAAGTCTTAGGGGACATTTGGAGCTAGCCTCCTAACCAAAGTGCCCACATTGTTCAGACGTTCTGAGCCGCTGCTCTTGTTCTCAGCATCCTGCGGACTCAGAGCCATGTCATTGGATGTCCCCATGGCAAACTAGGTCTTGGGAGATGTCTGGACCTAGGTTCCAGGCCAAAGCTACCAAACCATGTGATTCTTTCTAGTAAAGGTGCTGGCTTGAAACCTTTCTTTTGGCCTAATATTGCAGAGGTCTTAGAAAGGTTGACTGTGAGAGAGACCACTGCCAGGGACCGAGTTTGCAGTTAAAGTGGACATTAAGATGCATGTTAAAAAGCCAAAGGCTGGAGTTCTTAAAAGCAATAAGAGGAGGGCTGAGAAGTACTCATGTATGTATGAGTACTTGATGTATGTAAAAATGTGGAAAAAATGTATAGACTTGATGGTAACACATTATAGTGAGTAGCAGCTGTTTTATAAATGGGAATGTGGCTGGAAAGGGTAGTCTAGGGATGTAAATGTCAACTGATATAAAGTTAGAGAATAATCTGGGGACTGAATAACACAGTGAACCCAGAGGTAGATGAGAATTATGGTTGATGGTACAGATGCAAGAGTGTCCTGTGAGATAGAGCAGATGCACGTCACTATCTAAGGGTGGTGGGAATGTGGAAAAGCGTGGGAAAAATACAACTATGGACTGTGGTTAATAGCAATACTGTAATATTCATGCATCTATGCCAAAGATGTACTATGTTGATAATGGGGGAGTATGGAAAAAGTTTCCCAAAAGTATGCTATGGACCATGGTTGGTGGTAATAGTCTGATGATGTTATCTCATAATCTGTAACAAATGTTCCACCACAGTGTGGTGTGTTGATGAAGGGGT
>JAQZBX010086724.1:0-12959 GCA_029593785.1 Cabassous unicinctus | reverse complement strand
AAAAAAAAAAAAGATTATCTTTTTCTATTCCATAGTATGCTTATAAATTTCTAAATTGTGGTGGTTAAATTGGGTAGAAGGCCAGGATGGAGGGTTGGGGAGAGAAAGGGGACTGGCAGTGGAGAGAGAGAAATTAGGGAGATTGTGTGTGTGATGCCAGCTCCACCAATGAAAAACTGTGGGACCGGGCTTCATTGGAAGTTACTTTGGTTAGAGAGATATTGGAAAACAAGAAGTTTAAATAATTACAAGAAAATGCAAAGTGGAGAGAAAAGGAGATAATAGTAGCTACTGAAGCACTGATTGATATTATTGAGCATGGTGGTATATTCATAGTAAACCTGTCCATGCATGGTCTTATTTAATGACTTAGTTCATTTGATCCTCACAGCAACGCTATGAGAGAGGTACTATTATTGTATTCAATTTACACATTAAAAAAAAAACTGGGACTTACAAAGTTTTCCAGTCACACTGCTGGAAAATAATAGAGCCCAGATATACCAAGATATCCCTGGAAATTTAAGCCATTTGCTAAGTGTCCATCTTTCCTTCAACTGGAAAAAGATGAGCTTGATAAACTGTCACCAGTCTCAGTTTGCTAAAACTGTTTTAATTTTAGTTTGCTAAAAGCTGCCGATGCAAAATACCAGAAATGGGTTAGTTTTTATAATGGGAATTTATTAGATTAAAAGCTTAGAGTTCTGAGATCATGAAAATGTCCAAATCAAGGCATCATCAGAGATGCTGTCTCACCAAAGTTCAGCTGCTGGCGATCATTGGACTCCTGCCATGTGGCAAGGCAAAATGGTGCCAGTCTCCCACAAGATCTCTGCCTTCCCCTACAGGCTCACTTTCTCCCTGAGCTCAGCTATGGGTAATCAGACATATTGCTCATCTCTCCCCCTCCTTCGGGCTTCATTGCTTCAGCTTTGGGCTGCTCTGGTGATTCCAGCCTCCAGCCTCTCTTTCAGCCTCTCAGGAGTTCTCTCTCACATGGCAGGGCAAAACGGTGGCTCTGTCTCTATGTGTCTCTGCATGTTTTTCCCATTTATAAAGGACTCCAGCAAGAGGGCCAAGACCCACCCTGGGTCACGCCTCTCTGAAGTACCCCAATCAAAAGTCCCCAACTGAATTCAATCCAATCAAAGGGTCCCATGCCCATAGGAATGGACCAATTTAAGAATATAATTTTCTTGGGTCCACAGAAGACACAAACCAGCCTAGTCTTTTTTCTTAGGAAATATACACTAAGGTATTTAGATGAAAAGAGGTAGCTTACTCTCAAATGGTTAAAAAAAGTAATAAAGACATGAATACACAGAGAGCAAAAATGATAAGGCAAATGTGGTCAGATGTTAACAAATAGGGAATCTGGGTGGATAATACATGGGAGTTCTTTGTACTATTCTTGCAAATCAATTATGCATCTGAAATTATTTCAAAATTTTTAAAATGCAAAAAGCAAACAACAACAGCAAAAACCAGACTCTAACATGCCTAGAATGTGGTAGCAAAGGCAGAGGTGCAAGGTGTATTACACAACTGCTATCTGACTTTTTTTTTTCTGGTAGGAAGCCTGCTCCTGGGGTCTTGCATGAAAAAAGTCTTAACTAGATTTCATGGTCTTTAATCACCCAAGTTATAAAATAGACCCTCCTGCCCCCCACCCTAGAAGGCAGTGGGCAGATCCTACCAGGGAGCTTAATTGGGGAACAAGCCTCTTTGTAAATCTCTGCCAAGACGGTGCAAAGAGGTCTCTGTCATTTGAACCTTTGGGAGGAAAAAATGCTTACCAGCAGAGTGCCAAGAAAGCAGTGCAGTTAGTTCTACCTGATTATTATGTAATATTATTTTGAGTCTAGAAAATAGAAGGCTTCTGAAAAATCCTTTTCATTGTTGTCTATTTAAATTTTTCCATCACAGCTTTTCAAAAAGAACCAGTTAATTAATTAGGGCCTACAAGGAGAAAGGGTCTCCCCTGGTCTTTGGCCAAGAATTCCCCAAATTATTGGGTCTGTCTCATTCTAAAATTCCTGTGCTCTTGTCTTCTTTGTACAGAAACCAGTCATTCTGTCAGATTCAGGCTAGTGGATACTTGACACCCATGGCTGGAATTTGACTTATAAAAGCCTAGGAAAGGGAGCAGATATAGTTCAAGTGGTTGAGTTCCTGCTTCTCATGTACAAAGTCCTGGGTTCAATCCCTGGTACCTCCTTAAAAAAAAAAAAAAAAAATCGCCCAGGAAAGGGAGACGGCAGGTGAAGCAGGAGCTTGTCCAGATCGCGACTCTTCCCAGGCAGGAACAAATCTAGATGTACAACTTCTTAATATGAGCAGGAGCATTAGGTCTCTTCTCTTACAACCCACTGGGATGGCTTGGAAATCCCTTTGCCATGCAGGGCATTTTGTCATAATGACCCTTGATCTAGTCACTTTTTCCAATAACAGTCCCTTGTGCTAAAAGAGGTGGAAAGATGGACTCTGAACTCCCAAAGCCCTTTGTTTTTTCTTCTCTGGGGGCCCTAATTCTTCCATTTGTGTTAGCACTTCACCTTTCAGACAGAGGCCTTGTTTTATTTCCTAGAATAAGGTTTTCCATTCTTGGCACTATTGACATTCTGGACTAGGTAATTCTTTGTTGTAGAGCTGGGGGGAGGGCTGTCATGTGCATCGTCCTAGGCCATCCTGTGCATGGCAAGGGATGTTTAGTAGCATCCCTGGGCTCTACTCACCAGAAGCCAGGAGCATCCCCTGCCCACTTGTAATAACCAAAAATGTTTCCACATGTTGCCAGATGTTCCCTGGGGGGGGGGGGCTAAAAGCATTCCCACCCCACCTCTACCTGCTTGAGAGCCACTGCTCTAGAGCCTCCTTAGGAATAGAGGTCTTCCTGGTCTTCTTGGGAAATCACTGGAGACAGGAGAGGGACTAGGGCCGCCGGAGGCATTTGAGTCAAGCTCGGGCTACTTGAAGGAAAAGAATTAGTTATGATTTGACACGTGAGACTTTTGTCTGTTAGAATCTGGCAGACAGGGTTTGCTGCATTTCTCTGGGTGCTGGTTCTAAAGCAGAAGAGCCATATTAGGTTCTGCACTGGCTCTCCCTGCAAGGAGTTCTTGAAAGCAGTCTGGGTCTCAGGGCAGCACAGGACTGACCTAGAGGTAATAAGATCTGAATTGCCTGGAGAAGGTCTTTGACCAATTAGAAATAAGGCATCTTAAGAAGGTTTGGGAGAGTCCACCCGAGCCCCGCCCAGGTATGACTCTCCAGACTTACCTACTCCAGGCAGCCTTTCTCTTTCCTCTCTAATTAGGACTGCCCTCTCCATAGAAGGGAACAAAACTCATCTTTCACATGCCACAGATAGAGTTGTGGACCGCTCAGGATGAATTTCCATGATTCTTCAGGTGTCCACCCTCTATTTTGGAAAAGTGCTGAGGAAGATCACCAGAGAGAAAATATTTGGCAATGCTTAAAAGTAGAGTGAAAAAAATTAAGTCTGGTCTTCTAGGGGGCACTGTAAATTTACCTAAAAGAAACTGAGCAAAATTAGATTAGTGGTTATATAAGGCTGGAGAAGGATAGAGGGATTGAGAGTTGACAGCTAAGGGGTGTGGGGTTTTTCTTTATGGAGTAATGAAATTGTTCTAAAATCTTTTGTGGTGATGAATATACAACACTGGGATATACAACACTAAAAGCCATTGACTGTACATTTTGGCTAGATAGTATGGTATATGAATATATCTCAATAAAACTGCTTAAAAATAAATAAATGTGTAAGAATAGCCAGAAACAGCAGCTATGTATGGCAGGGGAAGCATAAAGAGATTGAGAGGTGAAGAATTTTCTTGCTTGTTTTTTAGTCTGTTTTTTGTTTATTATTGTTATTATAGAAATAATGAAAATGCTCTAATAATGATTGAAGTGATGAATGCACAACTATGTGATTATACCAAATACCATTGATTGTACACTTTGGATGCATTGTATGCTTTATTAATATGTATCAATAAAATTGACTTGTTTAAAAAAAAAAGAACAAAAACAAAACCAGAACAAGAGAAGTATGCTTAAGAACCTGCATAGTACACTTAAGAGCATGAGAACATGGGCCCTTATTCCTTACACAGATGTATTTTGCACCGTTTTTACATAATTACTGGGGTCTCCTTTTGATTCACGGATTTGGAGGAGCAGTGCTGCCACCCATTTAAAAAACAAATAATATACTATCAGGTTGTTGAATAAACTGCTGTGTTCTGGAAACAGGATTTGATTGGGTCAGATACTGTCATAACAAAATCTGCGTTATAATAAGCTATGACATAATTCGATTACATTTACAATATCTTAGTTATTAAACACCTTGTAAAATGCATATTAATGTATCTGATTTAGAGGGCGATGGCATGAGGCATGGAGATTACTAGGTTCATGCCTCTGCTCCTTCTCACCTGGACTCCTGTTATGGTCTCCTAGTTGGTCTCCCTGCCTCCACTCTTGCTCCCCCACAATTCATTTTTCACCCAAGTGAGCATTCAAAAATGTAACTCAGATCATTATCCTGCCTAAAACCCTCAGAAGGCTTAGAAGAAAACTCACAACTTCTCGAGGCTCACACTGCCCTTCCCCGTCTGTCCCCTTCAAACCTCTATGACTTCAGCACCAACTGTTCGTCACCATGGCGCAGACACTCCAGCCTGGCTTTTCTGCCGTAGGCTCTTGTACCAGCTGCTCCTTCACTTGCCAGCACTTGCCCTCCTGAACTCTACATGGCTGATTACTTGTCATTCACTTCTCTGCTTCAATGTCACCTCCTCAGAGAAGCCCACCCAGACTACTGACTCTCTACCACATCTCCTTGTGTTATTCTTTCACTGCTTTTATTACCTACTATCTGAAATTATTTTTTATTCATATAGTTTTATTTAAATGTCACCACACTACAGGTATTGTTCTGTGACTTGATTTTTCCTCCCCAACTAACAACATGCCTTGGAAATCTTTCCAAGTCAGATCATATAGACAGTTATGCATCATTCTTTTTAATGGCTGCATAGTATTCCTTCAGGTGTATGTATAAATTGTTTAACAGCTTCCTTATTTCTGATTTTTTTAACAAATTAAAAATAATGCTGAAATGTAACCTCCTTGAAGTGAAATATCTCTGTGCACATGTGAAATTTTTTTTCTGTAATATAGATTCCTAGAAGTGGAATTGCCAGGTCAAAGGTTATGCACATTTACCATTTTGATAGATGCTGACTGCCATCTTGCTTTCCTAAAAGGCTTCGTCAATTTATACTCCCATCAACAGTGTGGTAGAATGCACACTTCCCCTCATTCTCACTGACACTAATATCTTTTAAAAATGTTGGGGGAGCAGATATGGCTCAAGCAATTGAGTGTCTGCTTCTCACATGGGAGGTCCCAGGTTCAATCCCTGGTGCCTCCTTAAAAAAACAAAAGGCAAATAACAAGCAAACAAATGAAACAACCATCTCAGGGGAGCCAATGTGGCTCAGTGGTTGAGCACTGGCTTCCCACATACGAGGTCCTGGGTTCAGTCCCCAGCCCCAGTACCTCAAAAAAATATATATATATTTTTTTTTCCTTAACTGTTACTTCACATCATAAAGGCCATCTTAAGATGGGTTTGTGCTGGTGTCCCTAGTGACCCCTCAAGCCATGCCTCCAAGCCAGTTCAGGAAGAAGCAGCAAACCCTTAGTAAGCTCTGAGAGTTTCATAAGACAAATGGAACCTTTCAACGCAGCCTCATCCATCGCAGCACAACCCTTGCCTGCGGCCAGCAGAGCTCAATCAATAAGGTTCACCAGCCTGACATTTCCTGCATGCGGTTCTCCTCCCATCCATCATCCACACACACCCTTGGCAGCTCGGCTAAGGCTCCAAAGTGGGTTGAAATGTGTCCAAGTACAGCATGTCCCTCGCTCCCAATCTTGGCTTCTCTGACTTTCTCAGAACCCTTTGATTTCGCTTAAAGAGAAAAGAAGATCAGGGTTTAGTAATAATCAGCAACTCAGTCTCCAGAGATGGCTTCCCAGGCTGAGAGGGGAATATCTGCTCTCGCTAAGGGAGGGCGAGACTAAAGAGGCAGCAATTACCTAGGAAAACACCTCCTTGGGGTCACTGACAAGCTATGCCAGTCAAAAGTAAGAATTCTTAGGCTTAAGGCTCTCACCCTGGCAAGCTGCATTTTTAAAAAGAGTCCTTTGAGGGACCCTTGCCCCACTCCACTTTTCCTCCCCAAAGAAGTTGCTGAGCGTCCTGAGAAATAATAATTAAGGCAACATTCCCTGAGTTCCAGGTGCTTTGCTAAGCTCTTTGCATCTATTGTCTGACAACCCTGATAAAATGGATAATACTCATCTAAGCCCAGTTTAGAGATGAGTCAGCAGCCAGAGCAGTTAAGTAACTAACCCAAGGTCACCAGCTAGTAATGACTGGGGGTGGGGTTTGAACCAGGTGGCTGGACTCCAGAGCAGGTAAGCTTCCACTCTACCACTTCCCAGGACAGATCAGTGTCTTAACCTATAAATTCAAGGGCTTTATTTTGGGCATTTCTAGATTAGTGTGGGTTTCTTCACGTAAGGATTTCTTTGAACAGAAAATTCCAAAATAACAATGGAATTACTTTCAAATGGTGTCTTTTCTGTGTCCCTGAAAGAGTCCTGCACATGGTACATTTTCTGTGAGCCAATTTCCTTTCTCCACTTCTGTGGCAGTGGACACATCTTTCATTCAGTACATGGTGAAAAACACAGCATAGTGGTTCAGTGGTCCCCTGGTCAAGGGAAGGGGTGGAGGGACCAAATGTATTATTAGTTTTTGTTGCTGCTGTAATAAATTACCATGAACTTATTGGCTTAAAACAACACAAATTATCTTATAGTTCTGGAAGTCAGAAGTGCTAAAATCAAGGTGTCAGCAGACCTGTGTTCCTTCTGGGGCCTGGAGGCGAGAATCCGTTCCCTTGCATTTTCTCTCTTCTGAAGGCCACCTGCATTCCTTGGCACAGGGCCCCATCCTCCATGTTCAAAGCCAGCAGCATAGCATCCTCAGGTCTCTCTCTCTCTCTCTTTCTCCTTCTTCTGTTATCACATCTCAGTTTTTCACTTTGATCCTCCTGCTTCCCCTTGTGATTACATTGGATCCACACAGATAATCCAGGATCACCTCTCCCATTTCAAGGCCCTTAACTTAACCACAGCTGCAAAATCCCTTTTGCTGTGTGAGGTAAAACAGCCACAGGTTGCAGGCATTGGGCTGTGGGCCACTAGTCAACCTACCAGACCAACAATCTGTTTGCCCAGGACTGAAGTGTCTCTGGGGAAAAGGCTCTTTCAGTGCTAAATCTAGGAAAATCCTGCGCAAACCTGGACAGTTGATTACCCTAGCAAGGGACCCTTGTTCCAAGAAGATATTTCTACTGACTCTAGGAGAAACAGAGAGGGAAAATGAACACAAATAAGAAAGCTATAAAAGAAACAGTTTTTCCAATAACATTGTTTAGGAGAAAAGCAACCTTTAACCTTTAAAAAAAAGTCCAGCATTGCAGCCTCAGCATGATCATATTCTCACAAAAAGGAACCTTCTATGCCTGATGCTTTCCCACCTGCTTTACCTGTTAAAAACAAAGCTAATTCCTGTATAAACTATATTTTAAAGTCTGAATTATCCCTAAGTAAGAAGCCTCTGTAGTGAACCTGCAGTCAAAAAGACTAATAAAGCTTGGAACAGTGGGTTTGCTGAAGATAGAGCCTGCTTCCATGCAAATGACACACAGAGATGTAGGGTTTTCTGGATCACATGTCCTCATCCTGTCTTTATCCTTCCCCCCTCATCTTCCACTCTACCCCCGCCCCCAACCTTCCTGCCCACCTGGCTATATTTAGTATTACAGTCTGTGGGTTTCTAAAAGAATTCTCTCATGTGTTTGCGTCTCATTTGAGGAGAAACTGGTTCGTGTTATATTTTTACATATGTATTTAGCTTTCTGCTTCTGAAGAAGTAAATACAAAAAGTCTTTTTCAACAATGGGTGAATTCCAAGAAGCCTGGAACCTGGTTTGGAAAGGGTTAGGGATGAGGATTGAGGTGATTTTCAAGTGGAAATGATGTGAATGGAGGCCAGATCCACGGGGTGTCATGTACGGGGCGGGGGGTGGGGCATGTGGGAGGCTCTCCTCACCGGGCTGTCAGAAGTGACAGTCGTGGAATTGAGGGTCGTAAATCATCTCTCAGCTGGAAAGTCAGAGGGATTCAAATTCTCCCAGGCAAGAGGCATTGAAGCCAATAAGATCAGCAATAATTGAGGCAGACATTGCGCCTCTCTGTATTTCTCCCTGACAGTCAGTTCAGGGCTGCAAGTTGTGGCTGCAAAAGCCAGACAAATGGATGGAAAGCCAGGAACTAGAGGAATCCAAGAATGCGAGGAATTCTGGGAAGCATTTGTTACTTTCTCTGGTGAACTCAGACAGCTTGAGGTGGGTGATAGGAGGGACAGATGGTCAAGAAAACTGGATTCTGCACGTCCTGTGGGGCTTCTCAAGGTGTGCAGGCCTGCTCTGCACTAAGACTGTTTGGGTACCTCAGCCTGATCCCCATGTGCATCCAAGCCCAGCCCCCATTCTGCTGGTCGGCCACTGGCCAGAGACTGGGGAGGAAAGCGTGACCAGATCTGGGCACCTCCTCCTCCTTTGGGAAATGTAGCTTCCATCACATGAGTCAGAGAAACAGGACTAAGAGCACACAGCCTTCACTGTGAAGAAGCAATTTGTGGCCACATGCTCGCAAAGGGCTTCATATTTCATGGTCTCTTCTATAGTTAGAGGTAAAGGGTGGGGATGAGGGGAGAAGGCATCATGCTGTGTGCCCACGCTCTCTCCCCCATTTCCGCTGAGGTCGATCGCCAGCCTGGGACAGGGCTGGCTGGCTCCAGGAAGAGCAGAGCTAATTGCTCCCTGTGGCCAATATATCCTAACAGCCCACTCTTATTAGGGGCCTCAATCAACTCAGCTAATAGGGTCCGAGCAAGGATACAGTGGGCTCCCTTGGTCTACCTTTGGATCAAACATCGGGACAATACTCAAGAGGAAACCTCACCTGAAAACTGTCTTAAGGCTTAAGCTGGGCAACTTGGAGAGGGAGGGCCTGGCATAATCGTTTTCACCTACCCATGAGAATGCAATTGCCCCAGCCACCTGCTTCCCCTAACTACTCAGATTGGGACTGAAGGACCTAGGACTAGAGGAAGATCAGTTGTTCCAGGTTGTGTGAGACACCCTTGGTGACAACAGATGATATCACTGCTTTTCAAACTAAAGAAGCCAAGAAATGGAGCCTTCAGTAGGAATGACTCCATTCCCGACTCGTTTCGTCTGCTCACATCACTTTGTTCCCCTGGAATGGGTGCCTTCCTTCCTCGTCTCTGCGGTCAGAACCAGCTCAAGTCTTGTCTATTCTGGGAATGCTCCCCAGGATACCCTCTCCCATTGGGATTGCTCCCTCCCCTGACATCCCATAGCACTTCCCTGCCGTTCATTTTGAAATCTATTATCTAAGTGGAGTGTATGTCGTGTCTCCCTCTTCGAAAACCTAAGTTCCTTGGCGATGGGGATTGTGTCTTTTACTTCTTGTTGTCACCTACAGTACCTGGCACAGTGCCTTGAACATAATAAGCCCTCATTAAATTTTAATTAGGGAATGCTACAGGTTCAGTTTGGTAGGTCACAGGGATGGTGTATTTTAAAAAGTATTAGTATTATTATTTTTACTCCTGAGCTGAAATAGCCCTGCCTAGAGGGACTCACAGCTTGGTTTCTTCCTTTCCTATCCAGCGCTTGATCTTTCTGTTATTTAGAACGTTTCCTAACCCAGACAGACATTGTGAAATGCACAAACAAAGAAAATACAGGCAGCTCCAGCTGTGACTGTAACTCACAAGGGGTCATTTCTAATTGCAACTGAAAAGGAAACACTGAGTTAACATCAATGCTCTTGACCACATTATTTCCTCCATTACCTCCCTGGAAGGGGAGAGGAGATTACACATGTCAGCCAGGTTTACTGTGGAGCCCGGAGGTAGACGAGACATGTCTGTCTCCTGAATTTTTATTAGTGGCCCAATCAGCTTGTCAGGCCAGCACAGGCTATTGGGAAGAGAGATTCCGCCAGTTCCAAGCTCGTATAAAGAGCCTAGGAGGCACAGCGGATCCTCAGGTTACCAAGGGCAGAACACAACAAGGCTGCCTCGGCCTTGGACTCCTCCTCAATGAGAACAGGAGCAAAAAAGGGCAGACCAAACAGAAGGCAGGGCAGACCTGAGTGTAAAATGTGAGAGTACTTTGGCTCCTTCCCTGGGGCAGAGCTGCAGGACAAAAATAGACCACATCTTGGGAAGCCTGGCATGAAATTAAATTCCGGGGCCTTAGCCACAGCTTTGTCAATAGGCTTCCTGCCAATGTCCAGAAACGCCCTGGTCAAGCATGGGGAGGTGGTGGTGGAGTGCGGGAGGAAGGAGAGCTTCTTTCGGAGGCACCCTAACATTTTGGGGGCTGCTCCACCTGCCTTTAGTCCCTTGGTATTCAAAATATAGCCTGCAGTCTAGCAGCATTGGTCTCATTTGGGAGTTTGCTAGAAATGCTAAAGTTCAGGCAGGGCCAGGACTAGGGTGAGGGACTTGAGAACTCCCCTTCCAGTGAAACATTTAAGAGGGTGCCCAAAAAACTCAGTAATCAAGATGAATATTTTTTTAAAGCCAAAACTGATGCAAAAAACCCATGATGAACAAAATATCAAAATTTTAAATAAAGGTAGACTCTGACACTGAGTTTGCACAAGCCTTCCCCCACTCACCTCATCCTTATCCCAGACCTGCATTCTAACAAGATGCCCCAAGGGATTCACAAGCACCTCAAAGTTTAAGAAGCCCTACTCTAAACTACAACCCCCAAGCCATAACAACCCCAATGCCGAATCCAGACAGCAGCAAATATGGAAAGGATGGGGAGAGAGAAAGTTCTAGAACTACCCAAGCCTACCAAGTTTCCTTGCCATTTGTCTGGATTTGCACACCAACACCTTAAGATTCAGTGTTTCTTAGTTTACTGTGCACCTTCAAAAAACTTTATTGTAAAATAATTGTAGATTATAGATTCATAGAAAGTTGCAAAGATAGTACAGAGACATCCCGTGTACCCTTCATCTAGTTTCTTCCAATAGTTACAGCTTATGGAACTATAGGTCAACATTAAAACCAGGGCATTGGGATAAAACATATGTATGGTTCTATGTTATTTTATCATGTGTAGATTCATGTAACCAACCAACACAATCAGGACACAGAACTAGTCCATCACTACAACAATCTTCCTTATAGAGAGATACCCACCCCACTTCCCTAGCCCCTGGAAACCACTAATCTGTATAATTTGGGAAAATGTTAGATAAATGGAATCATATGGCACACAATCTTTTGAAAGTGACTTCTTTTCACTTAAGATCCATGAAAGTTGTGGCATACATCAGTAGTTCATTCCTTTTATTCCATGGTATGAAGTACCACAGGTTGTTTAACCATTTACCTGTTGAAAGAAATTTTGGTTGTTTCTAGTTTTGGGTTATTACAAATAAAGTGATTATGAACAATCAAGTACAGGTTTTTGTGTGAATGTGAGATTTTATTTTTCTGGGATAAATGCCAAGGAGGGCAATTGCTGGGTCATATAGTAAGTGTATGCTTAAGGTGGTTTTTTTTGTGTTTTTTTGTTTTGTTTTGTTTTTAACAAACTGCCAAAATGTTTTTGCAGTGGCTGTACCATTTTATATTTCCACCAGCAATGAATGAGAGATCCAATTTCTCTGCATCCTTGCCAACATTTGATATTGTTACTGTTTTTCATTTTAGCTTTTCTAATAAGTGTGATGATATCTCTTAGTGGTTGTATTAGTCAGCCAAAGGGGTGCTGCTGCAAAGTACCAGAAATCTGTTGGCTTTTATAAAGGGTATTTATTTAGGGTAAAAGCTTACAGTTACAAGGCCCTAAAAAGTTCAACTCAAGATACCATAAGAGATACTTTCTCACCCAAAGTCATTGGCCATGTGATGAAGCAAGATGGTAAGCGATGTCTGCAAGGGTTCAGCCTTTCTCCTTCCTCTTAAGGCTCCATGGTCCCAACTTCTTTTGACCTCAGCTGTAGGCTGGCATAAGGCTCGTCTTTCTCCCTGAAGCTCGTTTCAAGGCTCAGTTGCTCCGGTCTCTTCACAAGGTCAGCTGTAGACTATCAGGATCATCTCTCTTCCCGGGGCCTCTGCCATGTCTAAGGAGCTGTCTCTCTTCCTCTGTGTTCTTCTTCTCTGTTTGTCTACTTCCATGTGATAGTCTTGTTTTATCAGCCCACCAAGGGGGCTGGGACTCAATGCTGAGTCGTGCTCTAATGATTTGGTTGAATCAAAGCCCTAATCTTAACATAATTTAATCAGACCTCTCAGCTGAATCTAATACAATCAAAGGGTTATCATGCCCAGAGAAACAGACCAGTTTACAAACATCATCAATATCTCTTTTTGGAATTCATAAATAATATCAAACTGCCACAGTGGTCTTAACATATGTTTCTCTGATTGTCAGTGATGTTGAACATTTTTTCATGTGTTTATTTGCCATCAGTATATCTTCTTTGGTGAAATGTCTCTTCATGTCTTTTGCCCATTTTCTAACTGGATTGTGAGATTTTGCTGCTGTGTTTTGAGAGTTATTTCTGTATACAAGATGAGAGTCCTTTGTTGGATATATGGTTTGCAAACATTTTCTCCCAATCTGTGGCTTGTCCTTTCATTCAACAGGGTCTTTTACTCAGCAAACGTTTTTAACTTTGTTGAAGTGCAATTTATAGAATTTTTCTTTTACAGATTTTTTTTTTTTTTTTTT
>JAQZBX010086723.1:0-12959 GCA_029593785.1 Cabassous unicinctus | reverse complement strand
TATTATAGTTATTATACAGCTATTGAAAAGTTTTAATACTGATTGAAGAGATGAATGCACACCAATGTAAATTTACCAAGTACCAGGGAATGTAAACATTGGATAAAAAAGATATAGGTTTAATATGTCTCAATAAAACAGATTTGTTTTAAAATTGGTGGTGATGTCAGAAATTGTACACCCAAGTGTACCCATGGATTATAGTTATTAGTCGTGTTTCAAAGTAGCTGGGGACAATTTTTAAAAATGAATCAAAATTCATATTTCTGCAGGAGGTGGGAACACTTCAAGATGTTATGCCACTTTATTTCCAGAGGTTATGATTTCTGCTCAAGACTTTTTGGAGGCTATATTCACACCTGCATAGAATGGAGGGTGGTACTCTCTGCTTGATGTGTTAGGTCCTTGATTTTTATGAACCATTCCTCTCTCCCATGATATCTTGTAAACAGTCTTTGTCACCTTGTGGACCCTACAAGTCCCTTTTTCTCTTCTGGGTATTGGGAAGTTTCTTCATAACGTATAGGAGAAATTTGGAGGCAGAGGAGCTATTTATACACTGAGTTCCTGGGTTTTCATTTGTCTTTATGTGGATTTTTTTTCTTTGTAAGAAGGAGTTTGATTTTATTTTCAAACTTTCTAAAACTTACAATATGTCACAAGAGCAGGTATTTATATATGGATACCTGCATCACAATCTCTCTGCACTCTAGAAAATCTAAATTATGTCTAGAAAATCGGGAATGGTTTCCTTGAAACAAAATCTGGAGCCTTCTAAATATTCAGTAAACAATCTTGAAATCATGGAAAAAAATCTCCCCTGAATTGTCAATTTAGCTAAACTCCCTTTTAAATTAACTTTTCTTTCAATCTAATTTCCATTTCAGTAAATAATTTTTCAATAAAGTCCATTTCAACAGCTTGAAAAAAGCCATTCAGTATTCACTTTGTCCACATTACATGGTTTGAGGTCACATAACAATGAAACTTAAAGATAAACAAAAAGTTATTCAAGGACAGCCAGAAAACACTTATGTATGTCAGTGTGAACAATTGGATTGAGAGCTGAATAGTTCCTCTTTATTCTTCTGATATTCCTTTATATATTATAATTATTATAGAGCTATTGAAAAGGGTTAATAATGATTGAAGAGATGAATGCACACAACTGTGAATATACCAAGGATCAGGGAGTGTACAAATTGGATAAAAAGGTTATTGGTTTAATAGGTCTCAATAAAACAGATTTGTTTTAAAAATCGTGGGGATGTCAGGAATTGTATACACAAGTGGAGCAATGGATAATAGTTAGTAGTCATGCTTTAGAAATGCTCTGGTTAATTTTTAAAAATGAATCACAGTTAAATTTTTGCTGGAGATGTGTGTATGTGACTGCTGTAACATGTTATGCCCCTTTATTTTCTAAGATTATGATTTCTGCACTAGACTTCAAGTTTATGTATATTCATGTATGATTGATATGCATCATTAAAATATATATTAATAGAAACAGGGTGGTGAAAGACAAATATCAAGCTTTGGAATTAACATTTTCTCTAAGGTGGTCTTATTCTTGTGTTTCTTCACTTTTGGGGTCTATAATCACACGTGCATAGAATGGAAGGTGGTACACTCTGCTTGATGTTTTAAGTCCTTGACTTATATAAACCATTCCTCTACCCCATGATATCTTCTAAACATTTGAGTCACTCTTTGACACCTTGTGGACCCTACAATGCCATTTTTCTCTTATGGGTGTATGCAAGGTACTTCAACAGCCATAGGAGAAATTTGAAGGCTGGGAGCTATTTTTGCTCTGAGCTCCTGGGTTTTCATTTGTTTATATGTGGGTTCTTTTACTTTCTATGAATGAGTTTGATTATATTTCCAATACATTCTATAAAATTACAATACGTCATAAGAGCAAGTATTTATATATGGATACGTGCATCACAATCTCTGCACTCGAGAACAGCCCAGTGATGTCCAGAAAATAAGGAATGGCTTCCTTGAACCAAAATCAGGAGACTTCTAAACATTCAGTAATCTATTGTGTAATCATAGAAAAAGTCTCTGAATTATCGATTTACCTACACTCCCTTTGGAAATTAATATTTTCTATCATTCTAATATTTATTTCAGCTCATAGTTTTAAAGTTTTGAATAGTTTTAATTTAGCCATTCATTGCTTATTTTGTCCATATGATGTAGTATGGTATCACATATCAATAAAAAGATAGAAAAACAAAAAAAAAAGTTGTTCAAGTACAGCCAGGAAAACACCAATGTATGTCAGTGTCTACAAAAGTATTGAGAGGTGAATAATTTTGTATTTTTTTTCCTGGTATTTCTTTAATTATTATAATTATTATAGATCTATTGAAAAGGTTTAATAATGACTGAAGAGATGAAAGCACACGACTGTGAAGGCACCAAGGACCAGAAAATGTACATATTGGATAAAAAAGATATTGGTTAATATGTCACAATAAAACATATTTGTTTTAAAAATCTTGAGGATATCAGGAAATTTACACTGATGTTGAGCCATGGATAGTAGTTAATAGTTGGGCTTCAGAAATGCTCTGTCCAATATTTGAAAATGAATCACAATTCAAGTTTCTGCTGGAGATGGGACCACCCTGAGGTGTTATACCACCGTTTTTTCTAAGGTTGTAAATACTACTGTACTCTTTAAGTTTAGGTATATTCTTGTATGGTTGATAAGCATCACTAAAAATATATATAAAGAGAAAGAATTAGTGAGAGACAAATATGAAGATTTGGATTTACCTATTTCTCCAAAGTGATGTTCCATTTCTTTTCTTTATTCTTGGAGGCTAAAAACATGTGTGCATAAAATGGAGGGCAGTACACTCTGCTTGATGGATTAGGTCCTTGGCATTTATAAACCATTCCTCTCCCCCATAATATCTTGAAAACATTTCAGTCACTCTTTGTCAACTTGTGGAAACTACAAGCAATTTTTTTCTCTTCTGGGTCTTGGCAATTTCCTTCATGGGCCATAAGAGAAATTTTGAGGGTGGAAGCTATTTGTAGTCTGAGTTCCTGGGTTTTCATTTGTGTATATGTGCATTGTCTTTCTTTGTAAGAATGAGTGATTTTATTTCCAATGCTTTCTAAAAAATTACAATATGTCAATAGATCAGGTATTTATATATGGATACTAACATCACAAACTTTCTGCACTCAAGAACAGCCCAATGATGTCCAGATAATCAGGAATGGTTTCCTTGAAACAAAATCTGGAGCCTTCTAAACATTCAGAAAACAATCATGAAATCATGAAAAGGACCTCCTTTGAATTATCAATTTAGGTACACTCCCTTTTAAAACTAACATTTTCTTCAAACTAATATCTCTTTCAGTTCATAAATTTAAAATAAAGACCTTTTCAACAGTTTTCAAAAAGTGATTCATTATTCACTTTGTCTACATGATGCAGTATTAGATCACATATCAATAAAACTGAAAGATAAACGAAAAAAGTTGTTCAAGGACAGCCAGAAAAACACCTATGTATGTCAGTGTTAAGAAATGGATTGAGAGGTGAATAATTTCTTCTTTATTCCTTTGGGTTTTCTTTATTTATTATAATTATTATACAGCAATTGAAAATTTTTAATAATGATTGAAGAGATGAATGTACACCACTGTAAATATACCACGTACAAGTGTATGTTTACATTGCATAAAAAATTATTGGTTCAATATGTCTCAATAAAATAGATTTCTTTTAAAAATCGTGGGGATGTCAGGAATTGTACACCCAAGTTGAGCCATGGATAATAGCTATTAATCATGTTTCAGAAATGCTCGAGCCAATTTTAAAAAATGAATCTGAATTCAATTTTCTGGTGGAGATGGGACCACTGTAAATTATAATGCCCATTTATTTTCTAAGTTGTACTTCTGCTCTAGATTTCATGATTAGTTATGTTCATGTATGATTGATATGCATCACTGCAAATATATATTAAGAGAAAGAGGGTGGTGAGAGACCTATATGAAGCTTTGGAAATAACTATTTCTCTAAATTGGTCTTTCTACATTTTTGGAGTCTAAAATCACGCAAGCATAGAATGGAGGGCAGTACACTCTGCTTGATGGATTAGATTCTTGACTTTTATGAAACCTTCTTCACCCCATGATATCTTGCAAATATATGAGGCACTCCCTTGTCACCTTGTGGACCCGACAAATCCCTATTTCTCTTTTGCATCTTGGTAATGTTTTTCATAAGCCATAGGAGAAATTTTGAGGCTGGGAGCTATTTGTGCTCTGAGTTCCTGGATTTTCATTTGTGTATATGTGTATTCTGTAACTTTGTAAGAATGAATTTGATTTTAATTCCGCTACTATCACAAATAATTACAATATGTCATAAGAGCTTTTATTTACATATGGATCCCTTCATCACAATCTCTCTGCACTCGACAACAGCTCAGTGATGTCCAGAAAAGAAGGAATGGTTTATTTGAAACAAAATCCGGAGAATTTTAAACATTCAGTAAAAAATTGTGAAATCATGGAAAAAGATCTCCTCTGAATTATGGATTTACATACATAATTTTAATTTTTAAAATTAAATTTTCTTTCAATCTGTTATACATTTCAGTTCATAGTTTTAAAATAAAGACCTTTTCAACAGCTTTAAAAAAACCTTGCATTGTTCACTGTGTCCACATGATGTCGTATGAGATCACATAACAATAAAACTGTTAGATAAATAAAAAAGGTTGTTTAAGGACAGCCAGAAAAAAGAGTATGTATGTCAGTGGCAACAAATGGATTGGGAGGTGAATAATTTCTTTATTCTTCTTGTATTTCTTTATTTATTATAATTATTATGGAATTGTTGAAAAGGTAATAATGATTGAAGAAATGAATGCACACCATTGTGATTATACCAAGGACCAGGGAATGAACACATTGGATAAAAAAGATATTCATTTCATAAAACAGAATATAACAGATTTGTTTTAAAAATCGTGGGAATGTCAGGCATTGCACCCCCAAGTTGAGCCATGGATAATATTTATTAGCAGTGTTTCAGAAATACTAAGGGCAATTTTTAAAATGAATCAAAATTCAAGTTTCTGCTGGAGAAGGGACCACTCTGCTGTGTTATTCCATTTATTTCTAAGGTCGTGTTTTCTGCTCTATATTTCAAGTTTTTGTATGTTCATGTATGACTGATATGCGTCACATAAAATATATATATTAAGAGAAAATGTGTGGTGAGGGACAAATGTGATGCTTTGGAATTGCTTATTTTTCTAAAGATATCTACCTTTTGTGTTTCTTCATTGTTGGAGCCTATAATAACACGTGCATAGAATGGAGAGTGGAACACTCTGCTTGATATTTAAGGTCCTTGACTTTTTAAACCATTCCTCTCCCCCATTATATTTTGTAAACATTTGAATCACTCTTTCTCACTTTGTGGACCCTACAAGTACCTTTTTCTCTTTTGGGTGTTGGGAAGGTCCTTCATAAGCCATAGGAGAAATTTGGAGGCTGGGAGCTACTTGTACTCTGACATACTGGTTTTCATTTCTGTATATGAGGATTCCCTTTTTTTTTTTTTTGTAGGAATGAGATTGATTTTCTTTCCAATACTTTCTAAAAAATAACAATAAGTCATAAGAATAGTTATTTATATATGGATACCTGCATCACAATATCTCTGCACATGAGAACAGCCCAATGATATCCAGAAAATCAGTAATGGTTCCCTCTAAACAAAATCTGAAGCCATCTAAACATTAAGTAAAGAATCGTGAAATCATGGAAAAAGTTCTCCTCAGAATTATTGATTTATATACACTTCTTTTAAAATTAACACATCTTTCAATCTAATATCAGTTTCAGTTAATATTTTTAAAATAAAGACTTTTTCAACAGCTTTAACAAAGCCATTGCTTGCTCACTTTTTCCACATGATATAGTATGGGATCACATATCAATAAAACTGATAGACAAACAAAAATTTTTTCAAGGACAGCCAGAAAAACTCTTCTGTACATCAGTGACAACAAATGGATTGATAGGTGAAAAATTACTTATTTAATATTGTGGTATTTCTTTATTTATTATAATTTTTCTAGAGCTATTGAAAATGTTTAATAATGAGTGAAGAGAAGAATGCACACTACTGTGAATATACCAAGGACCGGGGAATACACTCATTGGATAGAAAAGATTTGGGTTTAAAATGCCTCAATAAAACAGATTTGTTTTAAATATCATTAGGATGTCAGGGATTGTACACCCACGATGTGCCATGGATACCAGTTATTAGTCATGTATCAGAAATTCTCTGGCCAATTTTTAAAAATATTTCACAATTCAAGTTTCTACTGGAGATGTGTGTATGGGAACTCTGTAAGGTGTTATGCCCCTTTATTTTCTAAGGTCGTGATTTCTACTCTAGCTTTTGAGTTGATGTACATTCCTGTAGGATTGATATGCATCACTAAAAATATATATTAAGAGAAATATTGTGGTGCGAGACAAATATGAAGCTTTGGAATTACCTAATTCTCTCATGTTGTCTTCATTTTGTTTTTTTTTTTTCATTGTTGGAGGCAATGAATCACACACGTGCATAGAATGGAGGGCCGTACACTGTGCTTGATGAATTAAGTCCTTGATTTTATGAACCATTCCTCTCCCGCATGATATCTTGTAAACATTTGAATCACTCTTTGTCACCTTGGGGACCCTAAAAGTCCCCTTTGCAGTTCTGGGTGTTGGCAATGTCTTTCATATGCCATAGGAAAATTTGAGCCTGGAAGATATTTGTACTCTGACTGGGTTATTTGTCTATAGTTTGATTTGTTTTTTGTAAAAGTTGTTTCATTTTATTTCCAATATATTCTAGAAAATTACAATATGTAATAAGAGCAGTTATTTATATATGGATACCTGCATCACAATCTCTCTGCTCTGAAGAACAGCCCAATGTCCATATAATCAGGAATGGCTTCCTCAAACAAAATCCAGAGCATTCTAAACATTCAGTAAACAATTGTGAAATCATGGAAAAAGATCTCCTCATTATTATCGATCTACATACACTCCCGTTTTAAATTAACATTTTCTTTCAATCTAATATCTGCTTCAGTACATTTTTTAAAAATACAGCCTATTTCAACAGATTTTAAAAAGCCATTCATTTTTCACTTTGTCCACATGACGTATGATCAGATGTTCTTTCAATAAATCTGATAGATAAACCATAAAAGGTATTCTAGGACAGCTACAAAAATACCTATGTATGTCAGTGTCAACAAATGGATTGAGAGGTGAATATTTTCTTATTTATTCTTCTGGAATTGTTTTATTTATCATAATTATTATATAGCTATTGAAGAGGTTGAATAATGATTGAAGAAATGAATGCACACCACTGTGAATATACCAAGGAGAAAGGAATGTACACATTGGATAAAGAAATTTTGGTTTAATATGTCTCAAAAAAACAGAAATTTTAAAAAATCGTGACAATGTCAGGAATTGTAATCCCAAGTTGAGCCATGTGTTTCAGAAAGGCAGTGGCCAATTTTTGAAAATGAGTTACAATTCATTTCTGCTAGAATGGGATCCTTTTAAGGTGTTTTATACCTTTATTTTATAAGGTTGTGAATTCTGCTCTATTCTTCAAGATCATATATGTTCATGTATAACTGATATAATCAGTAAAAATATATATTAAGAGAAAGGGGTTGGCGATAGACAAATATGAAGCTTTTGAATCACCTATTTGTGTAAAGTGGTCTTCCTTTTGTGTTTCTTCATTGTTGTAGGCTATAATCATTCATGAATAGAATGGAAGGTGGTACACTTTGCTTGATGGATTCCATCCTTGGGTTTTATGAATGATTCCTTTCTCCCATGATATTTTGTAAACTTTGGACTCACTCATTGTCACCTTGTGGACCCTACAGGTCCATTTTTCCCTTCTGGGTGTTGGCAAAGTCCTTCATAATTCATTGGAGAAATTTGGAGGCTGGGAGGTACTTGTACTCTGAGTTCATGGGTTTTCATTTGTGTATATGTAGATTCTAATTCTTTGTAAAAATGAGGTGATTTTATTTCCCAAACTTTCTAAAAACTTACCATATGTCATAAGATCAGGTACGTACATATGGATACCTGTGTCACAATACCGCTGCACTTGAGAACAGCCCAATGATGTCCAGAAAATCAGGAATGGTTTCCTTGAAACAAATCCAGAGCCTTCTAAACTTTCAGAAATAATGGTGAAGTCATGGAAAAATATCTCCTCAGAATTATCAATGTATCTTTTTTCCCTTTTAAAATTAACATTTTCTTTCAATCTAATATGCGTTTCAGTTCATATTTTAAAAATAAAAACCTTTTCAACAGCTTTAAAAATGCCGTACATTGTTCACTTTGTCCACACGATGTAGTATGATATCCCATAACAATAAAGTTGATAGATAAACAAAAAAGCTGTTCAAGGACAGCCAGAAAACACCTATGTATGTCAGTGTCAACAAATGGATTGAGAGAATAATAATTTCTCCTTTATTCTTCTTGTTTTTCTTTATTTATTACAATTATTATACAACTGTTGAAAAGGTTTAATAATGATTGAAGAGATGAATGCACTTGACTGTGAATATACCAAGGACCAGGGAATGAACACACTGGATAAAAAAGATATTGGATTAATATTTCTCAGTAAAACGGATTGGTTTTAATATCACGGGTATATCAAGATTTGTACACTAAATGTGACCCATGGAAAATAGTTATTAGTCATTTTTCAGAAATGCTCTGGGCAATTTTTAAAAATGAATCACAGTTCAAGTTTCTGCTTGATATAGGACCACTGTAACGTGTTATGCCCCTTTATTTTCTAAGGTCATGATTTCTTCTCTGGACTTCAATTTTATGTACATTCATTTATGAATGATATGCATCACGAAAAATATATATTAAGAGAAAAAGGGTAGTGAGAGAAAAATATGAAGCTTTAGAATTACCTATTACTCTGGAGTGGTCTTCCCTTTGTGCTTCTTCATTGTTGATGGCTATTATCACACGTGCATAGAATGGAGGATGGTACACTCTGCTTGATGGATTAGGTCCCTAATTTTTATGAATCATTTCTCTCCCCATGATATTTTGTAAATATTTGAGACACTTTTTGTCACCTTGTATACCCTACAAGTCCCTTTTTCTCTTCTGGGTATTGGCAAGGTCATTCACAATCCATAGGAGAAATTTGGAGGCAGGGAGATATTTGTACTCTGAGCTCCTGGGTTTTCATTTGTGTATATGTGGAATCAGTTTCTTTGCAAGAATTAGTTCAATTTTACTTCCAATATTTTCTAAAAAATTACAATATATCTTAAGAGCCAGTATTTATATATGGATAACTGCATCACAATCTTTCTCCACTCAAGAAAAGTTCAATGATGTCCAGAATATTGGGAATTGTTTTCTTGTAACAAAATCCGGACCCTTCTAAATATTCAGTAAACAATCATGAAATCATGGAAGATGATCTCCTCTGAATTATCGATTCGCCTACACTCCCTTTTAAGATTAACATTTCCTTTCATTCTAATACCCATTTCACTACTTAATTTTAAAATAAAGACCTTTTCAACAGCTATAATAAAGCCACTCATTTTTTCAATTTCCCACATGATGTTGTAATGGATCACAGATCAATAAAACTGATAGATAAACAAAAAAGTTGCTAATGACAGCCAGAAAAAAGCTTATGTATGAGAGTGTCAACAAATGGATTGAGGGGTAAAATATTTCTTCTTTATTCTTCAGGTATTTCTTTATTTATTATAATTATTATAGAGCTATTGAAAAGGTTTAGTAATGATTGAAGAGAGGAATGCACACCACTGTGAATATACCAAGGACCAGGGAATGTACACATTGGATAAAAAATATATTGGTTAATATGTCTCAATAAGACAGATTTGTTTTAAAAATCGTGGGGATGTCAGGAATTGCACACCCAAGTTGAGCCATGGGTAATTGTTCTTAGTCGTGTTTCAGGAAAGCTTTGGTCAATTTTTGAAAGTGAATCACAATTCTAGTTACTGCTTGAGATGTTTGTATGGGACCAGGGTAAGGAGTTATTCCCCTTTATTTTCTAAGGTCGTGATTTGTGCTCCAGGCTTCAAGATTATGTATGAACATGTATGATTGATATGCATCACTAAAAACATATACTAAGAGAAAGAGGTTGTTGAGAGACAAATATGAAGTTTTGAATTACTTATTTCTGTAAAGTAGTCTCCTTTAGTGTTTTTTCATTGTGAGAGTCTCTAATCATGCATTCATAAAATTAAAGGCGGTATACACCGCTTGATGAATTAGGTCCTTGACATTTATGCACCATTCTTCTTCCCCATTATATTTTGCAAACATTTGCGTCACTCTGTGTCAACTTGTGGACTCTATAATCACTTTTTCTATTCTTGGTGTTGGCAAAGTCCTTCATGAGCAATATAAGTAATTTTTAGATTAGGAGCTATTTGTACTCTGAGTCCCTGGGTTTCCATTTGTGCATAGGTGGATTCTGTTTCTTTCTTAGAATGAGTTCCATTTTATTTCCAATACTTTATAAAAAATTACAATGTGTCATTGGAGCAGGTATTTAAAAATGGGTACCTTTATCACAATCTCTCTGCACTCAAGAACAGCCCAATGATGTCCAGAAAATCTGGAATGGTTTCCTTGAAGCAAATTCCAGAGCCTTCTAAACATTGAGTAAACAAGCATGAAATCATCGAAAAAGATCTCCTCTGAATTATCTACTTACCAACACACTTTTAAAATTAACATTTTTTTCAATCTAATATCTGTTTCAGTGCACACTTTTAAAATAAAAACCATTTAAACAGGTTTAAAAAGCCATTCTTTGTTAACTTTTATCTATATCATGTAGTATGGGGACACAGATCAACAAAACTGAAAGATACACAAAAAAATTTGTTCAAGGACATCCAGAATAATGCATATGTATGTCAGTGTCAACAAATGGATTGAGAGTTGTATAATTTTTAATTTATTATTTTGGAATTTATTTACTGTAAATATTATAGAGCTCTGAAAAGCTTTAATAATGATTGAAGAGATGAATGCACACCACTTTGAATACACTAACAACCAGGGATGTACACATTGGATAAAAAAGATATTGGTACAATACATATCAAAAAACAGATTTGTTTTAAAAATCTTGGGGTGTCAGGAATTGTACACCAAAGTTAAGCCATGGATAATAGTTATTAGTCTTGTTTCTGAAATGCTCTGGCCAATTTTTAAAAATGAATCACAACTCAAGTTTCTGCTGCAGATGTGTGTATGAGACCAATGTAAGGGTTTATGACCCTGTGTTTTCTAAGCTTGTGATTTCTGCTCTAGACTTCAGGTTTGGGTATGTTCATGTATGATTGATATGCATCACTAAAAATATATATTAAGAGAAAGAGGGTGGTGAGAGTCAAATATGAAGCTTTGGAATTACCTATTTTTCTAAAGTGGTATTCCTTTTGTGTTTCTTCATTGTTGGAAGCTTTAATCACGAGTGCATACAAGGGAGGGAATTACATTCTCCTTAATGGATTAAGTCCTTCACTTTGATGAACAAACCGTCTCATCCATGATATCTTGTGAACATTTGAGTCACTCTTTGTCACCTTGTGGACCCTAAAAGTCCCCTTTACTCTTCTGGGTGTTGACAATATCCTTTAAGCCATAGGAGATATTTGGAGTTTGGGAGCTATTTCTACTCTGAACTCCTGGCTTTTCATATGTGTTTATGTGGATTCTGTTTCTTTGCAAGAATGAGCTTGATTTTATTTTGAATACTTTCTTAAAATTCCAATATGTCATAAGTGCAGGCATTTCTGTTTAGATACCTGCATCACAATCTCTCTATGCCTGAGAACAGTCCATAGATATCCAGAATATTAGGAATGGTTTCCTTGAAACAAAACCTGGAGCCTACTAAATATTTATTAAACAAACGTGAAATCATGGAAAACGATCTCCTCAGAATTATCGATTTACCTACACTCCCTTTAAAATTAACATTTACTTTCAATCCAATATCCTTTTCAATAAATAATTTTAAAACAAAGACCTTTTCAACAGCTTTAAAAAGCCATTCATTTTTCATTTGACCCCATGATTTGGTATGGGATTACATATCAATAAAACTGAGAGATAAACCAAAAAGTTGTTCAAGGACAGCCAGAAAAGCATCTATGTATATCAGTGTCAAAATGTGCATTGAGAGATGAATAATTTCCTATTTATTCTTTTGTTTTTTCTTTTTAATGTCATTATTAGAGAAGTATTGAAAATATTAAATAATGATTAAATAGTTGAATGTGCACCACTATGAATATACAAAGGACCAGGGAACGTACACATTGGATAAAAAAGTTATTGGTTTATTATGTCTCAAAAAATCAGTTTAGTTTTAAAAATCATGGGTATATCAGGAATTGTACACCCAAGTGGAGCCATAGATTATTCTTATTTGTCCTGTTTCAAAGATGTTCTGGCAAATTTTTGAAAATGAATCACAATTCAAGTTTCTGCTGGAGATGGGACCATTGTTAGGTGTTATGGCTGTTTATTTTCTCAGGCTGTGAATTCTGCTCTAGAGTTCCTGGGTTTTCATTTCATTTCATGAAGGAAGCCAGGCATTTAAGGATGAAGAGCATATGACTTCACTGATTTGAATTGAGGAAAGTGAGCAGTCTCTGAGAACCATTGTCTGAAAGATAGGTTAACAAGGGAGAGAGAGAGAAGAGCAGATTGTTAGCCATTACCCACATGGACATAATCTATGGTAAAATTATCGAGTATAGTTGCATATTGAAGTATAGGACAGGTGGGTAGTGATATTACTGGGTTTGGTG